>SNQJ01S0103175.1:30823-46725 GCA_010110895.2 Picea sitchensis
CATCTCCTGCACAGTCAGCATGCTGATGTCATCAGCGTTGACTTTTTGACCAGTTGACCTTTGACTTTTTACCTGTTTGACTTTTCGGTCAGAACGCGATATCTTCTCCATACGGACTCCGTTTGACATAAAAATTATACCACTGAAATCGGGAAGACGAGCCGGTCGTCATGGTGTTGGTTTCGTCGGATTCCGAGCACTTTCATTTTTGAGCATTTTTCATGCCCTGACAGGCTTCTGAATCCGGTTTCGGATCAATAGGTGAATAGCCTAGTGTGGGTTCTGCCATACACTGCCATGTCTTCTTGGATAACACATTTACTTCTAAGCCTAAGTCCAATGTAATATCCCCCATATTGAAATCCACAATATTAGCATTAATTCTGAATTCCATGCTTGTCCTCCTTCTTGTATGGAGGTGATTGACTGTTTTCTGCTCTAATTTCCCTTCCACTTCTGCGTTACATCTTTCAAGCATATTTTGAAAAACCTTGATACATGGTGGATCATTCAGTAGCTTAACACAGGATTGAAGAAAAGTCTTTATGGTACTTACTTTCTCTAAAGGTTGTGTTTCACTGGTTTGGTCCATTGATGAAGGCATCCCGTACATAGGAGAGATCTGATTTTGCTACACAGCTGATGTAGAGGAAACATTATTCTTGAGAAACTCCTGTATAGCCTCCTTGAATGTCTCCTTTTCCTTTCATGCATCAAACTTCTTATGTGTTTCAATATTTTTCTTCACCCATTGGTGTTGCACTAGATCTTGTCTTACTATGTCAGCGCCTATCTTAGCGCCTCCTCACACGACTATGTTGATGTTCCTTCTATCATCCCTAGCTTCTGCAGAAATCCACTGGACATTTTTATTGTTCTGATTCCTCTTATCTTGGATTTTTCCCAATAATGTCGGACAATCCTCTGTATCATGGTCTTCTATGTGACAATACATACATGTTGCTGGTGGAAGTGGACATTCCCTTGCATAATGTCATGGTTGTTGGAAGTTGTGGCACACTACTGGACCTCTGCCTCTTCCAAATCCTCCTCTACCGTTTCTTCCACCTTTGTATCCAGCTCTATCTCCTCGCGAGATGTTGTATTGAGGTGTCTGGTTATACTGTGCAGGGTTATACGGTGGCTACGCAGTGTTGTATTGTAGTTGCGCAGTGTTATACTGCTGGTGTGAATTGTTATATGGAGGTGGTACCTATTTGAAATGAGGTGCAACCTGCCTTGTCATCATTTCTTCTTGCACCCTATAAGTATCTGAAGTCATTTCTCTCATCAGTTCCATTGTCCTACAATCTTTATCATCATGACCTACTGACTTGCAAAATTTGGAGTATGAACTCTTGGGTATTGTCTGATACTTCTGCATCATTGGACAATGATATGGATCATGCCCATGTGTCTTATAGATATTGCACCATGGTCCTCCTGTAGGAAAAGGGTTTGGTACTTCTGTTTCCATGTACTGTGTGAAAGTTGGACATCCATTCTTATGGTGTCCTTCTATTCTACATGTGGTACACCAAACAACTTCTCTTTTGTATTTTCCTTTATTTTGGTTAAGATGGAATGTTAGATTCTTCAGATCCTCCTTCAACTCCTGTATTTCTGGATCTATCTTCTGATACTGGTTCTCTTCCAGTTGTAAGGCTACCTACAAATCTTCTGCCTTATTCTGGAACTTATGTTCTCTCAGTGGGTATTTCAAATGTGGTAACAGTGAATTCACAAAGAGGTGTCTATGTTGCATGTCAGTAATGAAATACTTCAGCTTACCTTTGAGATGTGTAAACCTCTAATCAATCTCCCAAATAGACTCACCTGGTTTCTACCTAATTTCAATCATCTCATTCATGTACTAATCATCTGAGCTAGGCTTCTGAAATTCATTTATTAGTAGTTTCTTCACATCTGCAATAGTTCTTGTTACTCCTGGTGGACTATTTACAACTAGGATCATGTACCAATCCAGTGCATGGTCTCTTAGCGTGATAGATAAATGTGCAAATTTTGTATCCTCATCTGTGATTTTCTTTGCTTTCGATATCTTTTTGCAGATAAATAATTTATTTTAAGGGTTCTCAGATGTGTCTCCCTGAAATTATGTAACCTGATCATGGGATCATGTACATCCATCATGAACTTTGTTTAACTACTACCTCCACATGGTGTATATATTTGAATGCTACTTCCTGAACTGACTCCTCTAGTTGCTTCTTCTTGTTTATATGTGTTTCCTGCTATTTTTCTTCCACTAAAATTCAGTTGTCTAAATGGTGGTGTTCTTTCTAGTGTACTAGTCACACATTTGGCTATGGGTTCCACATTGACATTGATTTGGATTGGAGTTCTACCTTCTGTTCCTGCCCTTGGACCTCATGTCTTCCTTTCATATTTTGCGTGCATGATTTATTCAATCTGATCCACAGCTCAAAGATCCTATACCTCTTCCTCATCACTTTCCAAGCCCTCTCTATCATCTATGGATCTCTTCTTATTATTCATCTTATATTAGTCGAGTACTCCACTGCGCATCTTTCCAGTTGTTGCCATTATCTTATTTATCTGATCTTCCTCCATCATGATTGGGTCCATCGATTACTCCTTATTTCCCTTATCCATCTCTTCCTCCATTTCTCCACCTCTTTTCAGTGCTTCCCCCCTTCCCCCATGCACACAGGGAAGTTTAGTTGTCTGATTCCATAGTCATCACACCATTGTTATACAGTAAAATATTGATTGAAGTATACAGTGATATGATATACCTACCTCTAGGTCCTTTTAGAAACTCCTGCTCTATTGCAATGTAAGACTTCACGGTATCTACTGCAAACTTGGTGATAAAACCTGCAACAATATTGTCTAACCAGAAATATACTGTGCGTGTAAATATGTTGTTAACTTGTTGTAACTGCACAATTTCCATAGGATTCCACTCCAGCTGTCTGATTCAATTTCTAGGGTGGGTTTATTTTAATATCAATAGCCACTCCTGTAATACATGTAGGAAACCACAGAAAAATACCTCATGCAAGTCGCTAAACATGTATTTATCCAAATATTTGCATGGTTTTATCTTAGGGTTTTTGTTATCTTTCTCTGCAAACTCAATTTCCTTTGTTTTCAACCATCTTTCGATCTCTGCCTTCGTTGGATTCCATGGCCTGAACATTCCTTTTAAACCTTTATTTTTTACATGCTTCTTTTATGGATCCCGTCCACTTAATCCCATGTAGTTCCATCCGGAAACATAACCATTTGTTGGTTATAATTCTCTTTCTACCTACATCTTGGGCTGACCCAGGTTCAAATCTGAATAGGTTTCCAACAAAACCCTCTAAAACTATCAATCGTCCTGGTAAACCAGAAGGAAACACAACACATAGAGTGCACTACATAGTCTCAGTTGAGATAACTCTATGGGTGACTACAAATATCAAGTGCTTGCAGTCTAGGAAGGATTGGGGATAAGAGATTCTATGTGATATTCTTCAGGCCTTGATCTGATTATTTTCTCGGTTATTCCTAATATCCATTCATCTGTTAAGACTATTCATGCATTCTAATAGATCTATCTAAATCATTCATTAATCCATTCATAATATAACTACTGTTAGAATGTAAATATGTAATAAACAAGACACATCACATATGTTTTACCATGGTTCACCCCCTCCTAGGTTACGTCCACAAAGATCTAGCTTCTTAAGCTCTTTTATTAGGTTTGCTATAAAATATGGCACTGAGCACACTATATATTCGACCATACATACATAAAAAAAGGCTCAAAAAACTCTATGAGGTGAACTATATCACACCAGGTTCCTCATCCTATGATCTAACCCTCAATATATAACCTACTTGACTCTTCTACAACTCAACAACTTACAAAAATATATCAGAACTTATCTTGGAATCTTTTCAACCGCTAAAAAATGGAACAAACCCCGACCTAGACCTCCTAGGTTCTTATTTATAGTATTTTCCCATCTTATTAGCCATTACAATCTCTTATCAAAAACCTAACCCTAACATGGTTAGGTTTTCTTATTTGTGCACCGTGCATGCTTTCTTCCTTTGCATGCGGCTTTTCCTTACACGTGTTGCTTTTCCTGCCAGTTGTCCTTCTCCAAAATTGGGCCTTACCTTACCAAAATTGGGAATTTCCTCGAAATAGGCCTGCGCCCAACATACTCAAGTTGTTTGGATACTAATTTCAAATACTTTATCATTTAACATCACTCATGTTAAGAGGTAACTTAATTCAATGGTTGATATGTTAGTTGTTTTTGCAGCATCACCTACCCGACAACTTTTACCTCAAAGACCTGATTTTATTTTTCAATCTCTATATAGTCCTCACATCCATGATAACCTAGAATCATGGAAGGTTTTCCCGAGTGATGAAGGCATCTGCACATTCATACAAAATGAACCAATTAAGCCCAAAGAAATCATTTCTATTGAAGATGACAAATTTCCTAAAGGCTTGACTCCTCTCGAAATTTCATTTTCATCAAGTGATGTTGGAAAAAAATAAACACATAAGGAAGAGGAGTCGAAAAGGAAAGTTGGTGATACCATTTCCTTGAATATTGGGACATACAAATCTCCAAAGATCATTAAATTAGGTGCCCAATGTTTTGATGAAGAGAAAGAAAAATTCACAAAATTACTCCGTGAATTTCAAGATGTTTTTTCTTGGTCATACGAGGATATTTGTGGTTTTGATCCTACTCTCATACATCGTTCCATTCCTATCAAAAAAGGGATAAAAATAGTTAGGCAAAGAAAAATACCTATTAACCCTGCAATCGAAGCCACTATTAGGAAAGAATTGGAAAATTTGTTGAAAGCTAATATAATCTTTCTGGTTAAGTATTCTGATCGGGTTTCAAATCTGGTCCATGTTCAGAAAAATACTGGCTAGATTATATTATGTGTTGATTTCTGTGCATTGAATAGAGCAAGTGCCAAAGACCATTTTATGCTTCCTAATATGGAAATGATTTTACAACAGGTTGCAGGGTCTCAAATGATGTCCTTACTTGACGGTTTTTCTGGGTATAATCAAATCAAGGTAAAAGGATTGATAGGTATAAAACCACATTTACCACACATTGGGACACATTTTCTTATGAACGCATGCCTTTTGGATTGTCTAATGCAGGTGCTACATTTCAAAGAGCTATGCAGATATATTTTGATGATCTAATCAATAAGATTATCCAAGTTTATCTTGATGATTTGGTTGTTTATTCTAAAAACTGGTTGGATCATTTTGGTTATCATAGAAAACTTCTCATGCGCTGCAGAAAATTTGGCATTTCTTTAAATGCTTCCAAATCTATTTTCGGTGTCACGAAGGGAAATATCCTCGGTCATATTTTTTTTTATTCAGGGATAAGCATGGATCCTAGGAGGATTACTACCATTCAAAAACTTCTTGCCTGCACCTCTAAGAAATAAGTTCAAGCTTTCATGGGAATTATTAATTTTGTTCGTAGATTTGTTCCTAATTTTGTTGTCATGGTTAAACCAATCCATAATCTTATAAAACATTATCATTCTTTTTCTTGGACAGATGATGTCGAGAATGCTTTCCTTAGGATTAAGAAAGAAATTAGCTCTGCACCGGTTTTGGAGAAATCATATTTTGAGAAATATTTTATCATATATACCAATGCCATCGAGGAAGAAATTTATGTTATCCTCTTACAAAGTGATGACCAAAACAATGAAAAACTTGTAGCTTACATGAGTCAAATTTTATCAGATGATGAGATCAAATATTCTTATATTGAGAAACATGCTTTTGCTCTTATCAAGGTTATAGAAAAATTTCGCCATTTTATTTTGGGCAAACATACCCAGGTAAAAGTCCCTTTGCCTACTGTCAAGTTTTTGTTTTCACAAACTTATCTTTTAGGAAAACTCACACATTGGCTTGCCAAAATTCAGGAGCATGATTTGACGATCATGACTTCGAAGACAATCAAGGGATGAGACCTATCCCTTCACTTAACTCAACACCTTGAACCAAGTGAATAACTTGATGACCAAGATAATCCTCTTTCAACACTGTTTTATATTGAAAATAAGAATCTATCTCTATCAGAGCATTCTTGGTATAAAAATCCGGTGTATTATTTGCAGTATCAAAAGTGTCCAGATGGGATGGATCCTCACCAGAGAAGGAGACTCCTCCTTGAATATTCCAAGTATATCATTTTAGGAGACCTTTTGTTTAGGAGGTCTGTTAATGGTTTGTTACTTCGATGTGTAAATGATGAAGAATAACAAAATTTATTACTCGAAATCCATGGATCATCAACTTTTTTCATTCACATCGGTGGCCATTTTTATGATAAGGTTACAACTTTTAATATCATAAGAAATGGTTACAACTGGCCTTCAATATTCCACGACTCATATAAATTTGCAAGATCCTATGATAAATACCAGAAATTCGTTGGGAAAGAACGCCTCTCTGTCATACCTTTACAACCTGTCCTCCTAGATTTCCCTTTTTCTAAGTGGGGTCTAGAATTTATTGGTCCTATCAACCGTCCATCTTCTGTAGGGCATATCTTTAATTTGGCAACCACTGATTACTTTACTAAGTGGATCGAGGTTGTTCCTCTTAGAAACTCACAGGATGAAGAGGTGATCAGGGGATCAAATTTTGCTCAAAAATTCAAAGTGCTCAGAATCGCTTCAAATCAAACGAGAGCATAGGCCTCATCGTTGCGAACCCAACGCAACTCATTTGGGTTCAAACGGATGTCGAGATCGAGAGATATCGCGATCTGTTCGAATTGTCAAACAGGTAAAAAAAGGACGATGACTGTGCAGTCCGTACGGATGCTGATGTGGCATGACCGTACGCTGACGTGGCAGAGATCGTACATCCAGGTGGCAGATGATGACATGGCCTTCACTTATTGGCAGACAGTTGGCATATGAGCATTTGACACGTGTTATTTTGGTGGCTAATGGTATGTTGACACGTGGCCCAATCTGTGGCCGCCACATGTCACTTGTTGTTTGGTTTAAAAGATTTGCAACTGGCAGGAGTTGACCCCGCGACCTCCGAGCAGCGAAAATGACTTGGCAAAGAGCCGCCAACCGGTGCGCCACCGTGCGTTGTTTATTATATATGTGACCTGGATTGTATTTAAAATTGAATGTATGTGTGGTTTGGGCCGGGGCTTAGCCCCAGTCCTTGGTCACGCGCTATTTCATATATGACCACAACTATGTTACATGGTGTGCACGTGCGAGGTTGAATATATGGTTCAAATGGTTGTGTAACCAAAACTACCGCCACTTGTTACTTTATTATTCGCCTATGGGACGGAGCTCCATTTAAAAACATGCGTGGTCACATGACCATATGACTTCAGGCTTGGCAGTTAGGGGTTGGCGCACCCATAACCGTCCTACAGTTTGCACTGTTGTCACGGTTGCATTCGGTGCTAGGTTTTTTACGCTTTAAATAGTGTGTGTGCTAGGTTGAATGGACAAGGGTGCAATTTGTAGATGCAGAGACAACAATCTTGAAGGGGGGACTTCCAGGAAGCCTAACTTCTTCGTTTTTTGGCCAAACGAGGTGTCGAAAAATCCCAGCTAGGGGTTTTTGGACACTCTGAAGCCATTGGAGTAGTCTGTTGGTCATTTTTAGCATTGTAAAGCACGTTTTTGAGCACTTTGAGAAAATAATAATAATGATCCATTAGAAGCTAGACCAGGAGATGTAGCCCAAGAGAGGGGTGAACTCCTTTATCATTTTCTATGTTTATGTGTTTATGTTCATTGATTATGTTGTTGTTTATGTGCATCTTAAATGAGTAAATCCTATTAATGATGTGTTGCAAAGTTGATCCATTTTCTTTTAACACATAAACTTTACTTGCAAATATTTCCAAGTTTACAAGTCTTCATTTTTAGATCAAGTTGGTATCAGAGCACTGGTTTTTTGAAGACTTGATTATTTGCAAGTGTTTTGTTTTCTGATGCTCACAAGGTTGAAACTCACAAGAGGAGAAGGTCAACTTGTGGAGCCAAGTTCTCATACTTCAAGGAGGAAGCATATACAATCACCACAAGTTTCAAGGAGGCATTCACCAAGTATGGCTCATGAAGAAAGTCATGAACGTGTTCCTGTAGAAGATGAAGATATCAAAAAGGTTGTCATGGAAATGAGAGAGATGATGAAGATTTTGATGGAAAGGAATGCAGGGTTGCAAGGTGAAGGCTCCAACCCTTCAAAGCACAAGGGGGGCAGTGGTGATAAAACTCCAAATGGAAATGGAGAATGGTGCTTCTCCACCACCCTCTCCTCCATCTTCTTCTTCTTCTTCTACCAATTCAAGACCTCTTAGAGATTCTCAAAGGGGTTGTGGTAAAACTCATACATGAAATTCCTTCAGTAAAAACATTATTAGAAATTTGGTGCCAATATACAATGGAGAAGTTAATGTGAGAAAATAGATAGTGGATATGTAGGATTTAGGGTATATTAGCAGAATACAAAAAATTCAAGGCGATGAAACCAGAAAATTCAGCTTGCTTCTTTAAAATTGGATGTCTGACACTCTGTTTGAATTTGGGAATCTAAGACTCGGGAGGACATGAAAAAGCATGGTAAAATTTTAATTTCTTGGAATGATTTTATTGTTGCAATTAAAAACAATTTTATCCATTGGCATATAAAGAAAAGGCTACTATGGAATGACAAAATTTAGACAAGCTAAAGGAATGAGTGTGCAAAGCTTTACTCGGGGAATTGGGAAAATTTGGTTTAGAGGTAGATTTATCTTCTAAGGAAACTTTACTCAAATACATTGGAGCTTTACATAGTTATTTGAGACATACTATACTCATGTTTAATCCTTCAAAATCTAGATGAAGTTTGTGTTAGGGCCACTCATTTGGAAGCAAGGAAGGCAGACACTAATGAGGGTAAAAAGAAGACTTTCAGCCATGGAGACAAAGGGAAAGAAGAGTTCAAGGGAAATGGCGAGAAGAATGTTGTTGTTAAGAAGGAAGGAGAAAAAATTCACATGTAAACATTGTTCAAAGATGGCCATGATGAAGATCATTGTTGGAAACTTCATCCTGAAAGAAGACCCCAAAAAGAAGTTTGGCAACAACAACAAAGGGAAGTCAAGGACTACTGCAACCGTTCAACAAGTTTAGGTTTTGATTGAATTTGATGAAACAAAGATCACATCCTTAGGTTATCAAGGTAATGGTTCTAATGATAGTACTAGTTCTTCAAGTAATATCCAATGTAACTCAACAAAGAAAAGAGAGGTGGGATTTTTTTCACATAAGGTTGTTTCAAAACATCTTAAGATAGATACTCTATTTGATCTTGGATCTCAAACAAACCTTGACTACAGTATTAAGAGAGTGAAGTTGGGAAACAATTCCATCTAAGCCATACCCTCTAGTTTGGATATGTGATAATGCTGATTACAAGTAATAAGAAGGTGTAAACTTGGGTTTTCTATCACTGCAAATTTAATTGATGAGGTGGGAAGCGATGTTATTCCGTTGGATATACATTGGTATTGTGTTGGGAAGCCCGTATTTATGCGGTAGGAAAGTTATTTTTCATCGTCTTGAGAATAAGTATCATTTGTGTAAGAATGGAGTAGAGTACATTGTTAGAGCCCATACAAAGAGATGAATTTATCACTTATAAATGCAGGACAAATGAAGAGATTAGTCAATGCTAGTAAAATTTTGTTCTCTTAATGATCCAAACCTAAAGATGATATTGAAAACAAAGCATTTCAAGGATGTGATACAAAGTTTGAAATCCGATTTATATGAAGTTTTTACTCAATATGATGAAATGTTTAAAGAACCTAAGGGATTACCTCCGAAAGGGGGAATCAACATGAAATCCAATTACAACAAGATAGTCCTCTTCCAAACATTGGTATGTATAGAATGTCAGGTTATGGAAAATGTTGAGATTAAAAACAAATTCAAGATTTGCTTGACAAAGAGTTTATTGTACTGACTCATGCGCCATGTGGATCTCCAATTGTGTTAGTGCCAAGAGATAGTGCGTGGCGTGTGTGTGTTGATTTGAGGGCTTTGAACAAATTACAGTTAAAAGTCGTTATCCTCTTCCTAGAATGATGATTTTCTTAGATAAATTAAAAGTCCGCTAAATATTTCTACTTAAAGTTAGCAGACTTAAGAAGGATATCAGCCAGGATCGAATTGTCGAGGGGGCACATGGAAGACAGCTTTTAAAAACTAAGCAAGGTTTTGTTTGAATGGATGGTAATGCCTTTTGGACTTTGCAATGCACATGAGAGTTATGAATGATGTCTTAAGGCCTTTTACGGATGATTGTGTTATTGTCTACTTGGATGATATTTTGATCTTTAGCAAATCTCATGAAGAGCATGTTAGACATGTGAAACAAGTTTTGGATGTTTGAGAAAAGAGCAGTTGTTTTGAAGTTGTCCAAATGTGAATTTGGGAAAAAATTATATTTACTTAAGACATATTGTTGGTGGAGGAAAATAAAAATTGATCGCTCCAAGGTTAAAGTTATATTGGAATGGCTAAGACTGACAATGTGACAAAGGTAAGAAGTTTTTAGGTATCCAATATTGGAGGAAGTTTATTGCTAACTTTTCTTCCATTTGTAGCTCCATTATCACATTGTGACAAATGTCAAGCAAGTTTTTCAATGGGAGGCAAGCAACATAAGGATTTTGATACTTTGAAAAGAAGATCATTTCAATGCCATTTCTTGCACTTCCAAATTAAGACAACCTTTTGAAATCCAAAGCAGAAGTCACAAGCAATTATGCAATGGGAGGCGGTTTGCTATAGCATTGTAAGCCCATTTGTTTTCATTAAGAGACTTTTAATGGTGCAGTGATTAATTATCCTACTTATGATAAAAGAATTATATGCATTGGTACAAAGGGTATGTGAAAAGTGGAAACATTATTTGTTGGGGAAAGCAACCATTATTCTATAGATCATCAACCATTGCAATACCCACAATCCTGGGAACATAAAGATACATCATGATAGGCACTTCATATGGATGGGTTTTCTTCAACAATTTCATTTTAGTCATCGGTATAAGAAGGGGCATTTTTATACAAAGAGTGTGATATGATTTCAAGGCCTATTATTAGTGCTTAGTTATTCTTAAGCATAGTCATACCATGCATGAAAGTTATGTTGAGCAATGTGCTTTGGATACTGATTTTAAAAAGTATATGAAACTTTGTGCCACTCTAACCATGTTGAAGAATTGTATTACCATGTGCATAATAGTATTATCATCTTGGCAAGTTATGTATTCCACGAGGTGAAAGAATCCAACATTATAAGAGAAGCACATTCTTCTCTTATTCTTGGTCATTTTGGTGTAGGCAAGGCGGTGGCTAATTTGCAAAGGTACTCCTCTTGGCCTAAAATGAATGAAAGTGTTTCCGCGATATGTTGAGGATGTTAAGTTGTGTGCCACAAGTAAAACATAACAGTAATCAAAAGTTGGAGTTTGTATACTCACTTCAGTTCCTTCTCGATCTTGGGAAAGTATTTCCATGGATTTTGTAGATTGGTTTTACCTATGTCGAGGGCGAAATCATGATTATCTTTATGTTGTGGTTGATGAATTTAGCAAAATGTGTATTTTATGCCTTGTACTAAGAAGTTTACAGCTGAACAAACAACACAAATGTTCTTTCAAAATTTGGGTTACTGCATTTTGGATTACTAAATCCATTATTTATGATTCGAGATTCTCGATTTATTAGAATCTTTTGGTCGATTTTATGACACTCATGGACACCAAACTTAAAAAGAGCACATCTTTTCATCCTAAGCGGATGGTCGGACAGAGGTGGTAAATCGAAAAATGGTGCATCTTCTTACGTGCTTATTGCAGCAAGCATCTAAACTTTGGGATGAGCATTTACACACTCACATTCAACTTGTCGCATTACAATCGAGCTAAGCACTCTTGACTCAAAAGCACGTCACCATTTGAAGCATGTTTGGCTATTTGCCCAAATCTCCTTTAGATTTTATCTTTGGAAGGGATATTGTTGTCGATACTGTCAATATGACATTGATAGGGTGAAAAAGTTCATTGAACAAATTCGATTGATACATCAAATGGATTACTTGAACGGTTGGAAAAGAGTCAGACCAAGTACAAAATGAGACATGACAAGCATCATGTTGATCCACGGTTTCAAGTTGGAGATGAAGTTTGGCTTTACATCATTAAGGAGCCAAGTTGGAGATGAAGTTTGGCTTTACATCATTAAGGAGAGAATTAAAAGAGAAGGTAAAAAATTGAAACCAATTCTATATGGTCCTTTCAAGATTATCGACAAGATTGGTAACACTGCCTTTCGTTTAGATTTGCCTCCTTATATGAAAATGTATGTAGTTGTTAATGTTGAGAATTTGAAATTGTATGAGCCTCCATTGATTGATGATCATGGAGAGCATGTTCATATTCCTTCTATAGATGATTTTTCCCCAGAGTATCTTACAGAATTGCATGAAGACACCATCCTTGACAGGAGAATGCGAAATTCAAAACGAGGAAATGTGGAGTATCTTCGAGTTGGTCTTAAAGGTACAAATCCAAGAAAATACAAGTGGATTGAGATTGGAAGGGTGAGGGAACTATACCCTCATCTTCAAATAGACTGAAAATAGTCTTTTGGAGGTCCAAAAGCTTCCCAATGGGGAGGTGTGATCAGGGGATCAAATTTTGCTCAAAAATTCAAAGTGCTTGGAATCGCTTCAAATTGAATGAGAGCATAGGCCTCGTCCTTGCGAACCCAACGCAACTCATTTGGGTTCAAACGAACATTGGGAGCGAGAGATATCGCGATCTGTTTGAATCGTCAAACAGGTAAAAAAAGGACGCTAACTGTGTAGTCCGTACAGTCCATATGGATGCTGACATGGCATGACCATACGCTGACATGGCAGAGATCGTATGTCTAGGTGGAAGATGATGACATGGCATTCACTTATTGGCAGACAGTTGTCATATGAGCGTTTGACACGTGTTATTTTGGTGGCTAATGGTATGTTGACACGTGGCCTAATCCGTGGCCGCCACGTGTCACTTGTTGTTTGGTTTAAATGTTTTGCAACTGGTAGGAGTCGACCCTATGACCTCCAGGAAAGGGCAATGACTTGGCAAAGAGCCGCCAATCGACGCGCCACCATGCATTGTTTATTATATATGTGACCCGGATTGTATTTAAAATTGAATGTATGTGTGGTTTGGGCTGCGACCGGGTCGGGGCTTAGCCCCAGTCCTTGGTCGCGCACTATTTCATATATGACCACAACTATGTTACATGGTGTGCACGTGCGCAGTTGAATATATGGTTCAAACGGTTGTGTAACCAAAACTACAGCCCCTTGTTACTTTATTATTCGCCTATGGGACGGAGCCCCACTTAAAAACGTGCATGGTCACATGACCATATGACTTCCGCCTTGGCGGTTAGGGGCTGGCGCGCCCATAACCATCCTACAGTTCACACCGTTGGCATGGTTGCATTCGGTGCCGGGTTTTTTATGCTTTAAATAGCATGTGTGATAGGTTGAATGGACAAGGGTGCAATTTGTAGATGCAGAGACAACAAGCTTGAAGGGGGGACTTCTAGGAAGCCTAACTTCTTCGTTTTTTTGCCAAACGAGTTGCCGAAAAAGCCCAGCTAGGGGTTTTTGGATGCTATGAAGCCATTGGAGTAGTCTGTTGGTCATTTTGAGCATTGTAAAGCATGTTTTTGAGCATTGAGCAAACAATAATAATGAACCATTGGAAGCTGGACCAGGAGATGTAGCCCAAGAGAGGGGTGAACTCGTTTATCATTTGCTGTGTTTATGTGTTTATGTTCATTGATTATGATGTTGTTTATGTGCATCTTAAATGAGTAAATCCTATTAATGATGTGTTGCAAAGTTGATCCATTTTCTTTTAACACATAAACTTTACTTGCAAATATTTCCAAGTTTACAAGTCTTCTTCATTTTTAGATCAATAGGTAGTTTCTTTCCTAGAATCTAATATATTTTCCAGATTCAAAATCCCATTATAAATCATTACGGAAAATGGCCCAACCTTCATTTATGAAAAGTTGACCCAATTTCTGGTTAAGTTAGGTGTCAAACATTTCACTTCATCTGCTTATTACCCTCAGGGAAATGGGAAAGCAGAGTCCACTAACAAGAACCTGGTTAGGATCATAAATATAATAATAGAATACAAACCTCACCAGTGGTACATAATTCTCATTTATGCTCTCTGGGAAGATCGTACAACCACTAAAGAAACTACAATATTTACTCCCTTTAAGCTCGTATATGGCCAAGAGGCTTTTCTTCATACTAAGATAGATCTTTCCTCCTTACGGCTGATGTTATAGACTAAAGAATTAAATTCTTCTAATGTTCCCCAAAGGATAAATGCATTGTTAGCCTTGGAAGAATTTTTTTTTTCCTCGAAGAACCTAAAAAGAAGGAAACAAACAGTGAAAAAGTATTTTAAAAAATGAGAAAATGCTACTAAATTCAAGATTTATGACAAATTCCTACTATGGGACGCAACCCATGCTGAAAGATGGAGACATTCTAAATTCCAAAAATTATGGCTAGGTCCTTTCAAAATCGTTTTTATCCTGGGCACAAACTCATACCTTCTAAAGGATTTGGAGGAACGATTTTTCTCTTACAATACTAATGGTTCCCACTTGAAACAATATGTGGAACCAACTTGATTATTAATGCTTTGTGTAAACATGACTGTTGTATATATTCCTTTGTCTATTGTTTTTTACTTTTAGGTTTGTTGAGTTTTATTCCTGTTGTTTGTTTCACATAATTGTTGGGCTCTAAAGATGTCCTAAAAACAACCTCTATGCATCAACCAAAGGTAGGCACTGGCACAAGCGTTTTACTTGTCGCCTACGTAGGTTCTTACCTTCCATTTTCAATACCCAGCCTCCAGAGATGCAACACCGGTAAAGGAACAACAATCGTAAAGGGAATGACAGTTGTTCTATTCAAAGGAACAATACGACTTGCAAAAGGAACAACAATCATTACATTGAGCCGAACTAATGTTGAATTAATTTCATTGTGGTATTTACCCAACTATCTAATTTGTCAACTCGGGGGTCGTAAACTGACGAAGCACATGCAAAGTATATGCAAGATTGAAGCGAGACTAATCTAATCTAATGTTTAAGCTATGACTGAAATTGAATCATTAATCTAACACACGACTAAAATTGAATTAATCTAGTTGTGTAAATGAAATTAATCTAGGAATGGGAAATTGCGTAAATGAAATTAATCTAGAAATGGAGAACTACATGAAGGAAAAAAAGATACAACAAGTGAAGAGTTGAATGACACAACAATATATTTGAGCTCACGCCAATGAAGCAATCTTATATTACAATAACCAAATCAATATTCATAACATAATAATGAAAGCATGAAAACAAAAACCATGAATCAAAGCTAAGAATCCCTTTCTCTTTCGAATCCTAATGACTACCATTAATGATTACTCTAATTATCTACTTACAACTGATTGAATTCTAATTGATCCTAATTGAATAATCTAGTTGAATCCTCATGAAGAGAGATCACTCTCTTTTATACATGAGAGCCTTGAAGATAAGATAACCATCTCATTATTACAGATCCACGTTTCTCTCAACCTATTTCCATTATTACAAAATATAATCCCTTTAAACCCTCACACATATCTCTCATATATCTTAGATAAGATATTCCAACCAAATCTCCATGATCTTCTCCTTGGAATGGGCTTGAATTATCTCCTCAAATAT
>SNQJ01S0103176.1:0-17118 GCA_010110895.2 Picea sitchensis
AGTTTTCTCTTTTCTTTTGCTGAAAACCTTAGGCTACTTTGTAGAGACCAGCTATTGTATAGTCTTAAGAAAACAAGAGTGCATTCAGAGATCTTATTATGAGTATAATTCTTTCTTAAGACATTTCTTCATTCATTAGATGTCTAGTAAGCAGTAATCCAATGCAGTAATAACAAAATAAAGCAACGCACATGAGTAAGACACATGAACACCAAGATTTAAGGTGGAAACCCAACTCTGGAGAAAACCATCGCTGTCGTTGTCTCTGTCTTCAATAATTATTATTAAGAAAATGTTTTACAACACTGTACTAGTGTAGACTCATACTAGTACGCAGGCTTCTACCTGCAGAAGGTTGCAACCTTCTCTCGTTTACCAGCCTTTCCTGGAAGGGAGCTTCAACCCCCTGAAATTATCACCAGTTTCTACTAGCAGGATGCTTCTACTGAAGGCTTTAACCCTCAGACTCACTGCTGACCACGTTTCATTAATTTTCACATTGGATCAGGCAATTTCAAAACATATTTTTCCCAAAACTTCAGAACATCAGCAATAACCCAGACTTCAGAGAATATATGCATTTAACATCCTTTGTCAGAAAACCAAACCAGATTCATATGTGTTCTATGTGCTGGCTATCATCTTCTTTTAGAAGAGATAGTTCTGGCATCTTATTAGGACTTGTATCCCAAAATCACATCAATACACAATTTCCTAGTGGTTATAACAACAACTGCAATTATCTCTAAGAGAAGCACAGATCTACTGGCTACAAGGCAGCTACAAAAGCCTCCTAAACACACATTAAACAAGATAATAAACCTGGAGATGATGCCTCAGCTCTCTTAGATGCTAAACCCACTGCTGAGAACCCTATGTCAATGTAGATCTACCACCCAACTGCCATAATGAGGTTCCTTCCTCCTCAACCTTCCCTGCAGCCTACAAAAATGACCTCAGCGACCTGTAGATGTCCCTACGGTCAGAAAATGGCCTCCATGTCCTGCAAAAAGACCCCTGCAACCTGTCAACATCCTTACCTCCCTCCTTTGCTTGCAGATTCACTGTAGAAGAGGGCATCGACCCCTTAATAAGACCATGGGTCAAAACCACTCAACTCTAATGGCATCCCATTTGTCCATTCAATGCTAATTGCATCCCATTCGTCCATTCAACGCTAATGGCATCCCATTCGTCCACTCAACAAGGCTCTTTAATCTTCGACTAGGGTTTTAAGATCTCGACATAATGAACCAATAATGCAAAGGGGAAAATCGGTTCCATATTCCTTGCTCTGGGGAAAAATCGAGTCCCACATAAAAATTTGAATTAAACCTATGCACCCATCCGATGGTTGTTACCATGATCCCTTACCTTATGCAATCTGGAGGTTGAGTTGCCTATCAATACCCCAATTTCTCTGGGTATTCTTCTCCTGAGAGAGTATCACCAAAACTCAACCATAAACTAATTTTATTTCTCCTTCTTCATACATTATATTTATACATGAAAATGCTTCGTCTTCCTTTGCCTCATCCTTTTCCATCAATGACAATATTGCCAACAGAGGGGTTATGTCAGTGGTTTCAGTTGACTCAGACACAAGGGGAGTTTCAACATCCTCTTCCGAAATATTCTCGGAGATGGCCATAAAAATATTTTTTTCCTTACACTTGTGGCCTAGGAAATATTTGTCATCACAATTATAACAAAGGCCTTTGAGTTGGCATTCAACCATTCCAGCCCTAGTCAATTTTTGGATCTTTAGTGGAGTGGAGGGAGTAGTGAGATTTACTGGTTTAGGGTGACGAATAAAGGAGGGTTTTCGGTTTTGAGAATATACAAACTGTTGTGCTTCTTTATCTCTTTTAGTATCCTCCACCCAACTCTGAGGTCAAGCCATGAGGACATGGACCCGAATCTCATCCTTGAGGCCATTGATAAAACACTCTCGGAAAAAGGCATCAGACATGCCCTATGTCTGAAAATCCAAGCGCTCGAAGGGAGCTATAAAGTCTTCCATTGTTCCTAATTGTTTCAACTTTGTCAAACGACCCAAATGGTTGGTGTCAGTGTCAAAGCATTCATAAATCTCTGCCACAAAGTGTGTCCAAGAAATATACCCTCGACGGGAAGTTTTTCTCCATTGCCACCATTGCCAATGTTCTTGATGTAGATGGAGAACACCATAGCGAATTTTGGCCAAGTTATCTGTAATACCGTATAAAGATAAATAATGTTCCATTTGGGTTACCCAACTAGTGGGGTCTGAGCCATCAAATTTGGTCACATACACCCGCAGAAGGCGTAGGTCACGTTGAAAGTGATGGTGCTGAAAGTTATGGGAATGAGAGGAATGTTCACCTTCAGTATGTGGAGGTGAGTCAGAGGAAGGGTTATCAGTAGAGATATGAAGCTTGGTGTAAAGTGACTAAAATACAGGTTCAAGCTGGGTGGTCAGGTCTTGTTTGATTTCCTCCATTGAGGACTGCATGGTTGTATTAATGGCGACAACATTGGCACTAAGTTGTTTCACTTCTTATTGGGTCTCGGTGAGACTAGATTGTAAGGTATTGAAAAGAGCTTCCAAGTCTTGGCTACAGGTATGGGCCATGAGGACGAGGGAACCGAAAAGGGTGGGTGGGGTAAACATTTTTACCAAAAAATGATATGTATGAATGTGATAAGGGCAAAGGGATGAATCCAATGGAATAGGTCTCAAATAATGGTGAAAAAATTTCCAGGTTTTTTTTTTTTTTTTGACACTTGCGGAGTTATACTCCGGTCTGAAGAATACTGCAATGATGAAATGCCCAAATGCTTAACTAGGAAGAAATGTGCAGTGATTTGGAAACATGAACACAGTTGCGTGATAATAGATCTTGTTTATTTTAATTTGTTTATGTTTCTGTCCCCAAGGGTTAGGTATTCAAGGGTTCTACAGACAAGGGTTTTCCCTGTGCTATAGCTATCTGATATGCGTGCGAGGTCCAACAGTAGTAATTGGCCCAATATCTCAGGGCACTAACTAAGGAGGATATATCATACCCTTAGCCTTACTACCCGACTAGCCAGGTACTAGAGAGTATCTTCCCGAGTGTTGTTCTCGGTGGCACTATAACAGTCAGGTGACCAAACGGTTTATCTAAAAAGGGCTTTAGGTAATCTAGGCCAATTTATACACAGGTGTTGTCTGATGCGCTACAACTCCAAGGGGTACCAACAGGGGTTACAAGTGTGGCCAACAAATGTGCGCTTAATTACCACTTGTATTTCCTGCGTGTATGAATCCCTCAACCATGGTTTTATGCACATAACAACATATCTATGTGGCTTAAAGACGCCAGAATAAGTCTCTACCCTTAAAAAAAAATTTAACCCACACTTTCTACTGAGGAAAGTGATCTGATACCACTTGTAATATACCAGATGTAAAAGGTATGCAGAACACAAATAAAATGATAGAAATGGCAGAATAACAACAATATAACCAAAACAATCACACAATAGCACTGAAATGATATAAGAATAACAACGGAAATAACACTTTGATTCTGAAAGCAATGTTCACAAGCCTCTTTGAGGGGGAAACCTCCAGTTGAGCAAAGCTCTATTACAATAATATCCAAGCTAGGGTTCTCATACCCTTGACTCCTATTTATACTAAATATGTCTATCAAAAGAAGAATCTAGAGGAATATCCTTCTAGAAGCAGAATCTTCTATTAGGTATTCTTACATTCGACTTATTCTATTTTATTGCAAGGCCTTATTAATATTGAGCTTTATTACATATGAATATATTATTCTACATATGTGTAGGTTAGGACCCTAACATTATTCATCTTCTTCTGATTATTGTACATGTTGGACTCATGTTTCCATCAATGACAACAAATAATCAATAATTCCAACACCTTTCACTATGTATTTATATAGTTTTGTACATTTTTCTCATTAATATAAATTGTGTATTACTGTATATCTGTGTCTCTTGTTATATTTCTGATATATCTCTATTATATTATCATCTCTCTTGCAATATCTATGCATATTTCTATGTTATATATCCTCTCTCATTTTGTGCCGAAAATAATCCGGATCAAGATGTTAGTGCCCTCATAACGTTTTGATCGTTGTGTATGGATTTAAAGGCCTTGATATGGTCAAATAGGGAAACCCGAACTTAGCTAAATGTTTTCTCTTTTTCCTTGCTTGAGTGAGAAAAAAAGAGAGGCCATTAAGTGTTAACTAGGTAGAAGTAACACTAGATTTAGAATGTTATAATAAACCCATATTCACAAATCACCCATACATGATAAATAAATAAATAAAACATAAATATGACAAGTATGGCCATGAAAAGTAAAAATATAAAAAGTAAGAAAAAATGATATGTATACCAATGGAAAATATCAAAATGATTACACCGTAGAGGATTGAGATGAGCATGTGGGATATCCTCTCCTTGGGAGGGTCCTTTGTTGTCCCTTGGAACATTCTCTTTCTCTAATTGAACAAGAATTGTGCAAAAATGTCTCCAAGGGGAGAGATCAATGCATAAACTTGGTTTATGGGTGCAAGAGTGATATCTTGAGAAAGACAATTCTCCAAGAATCATTTGAACAACATAATAATTATTTTCCTTCTATATCTTGTATGCTTACATATGGCCTTTATTTATAGGCTTTGATCTAGCTTAATAAAAATTGGTTTCAAGTGGGAAAGAGGTGCCACTTGGTTGTGTCTTTCCATGTCTGAGTGGACATGTAACCACTTAGGGTACTAACCTTGAATTCTAAGGATATTGATACCTCTTTGTACCTCAGTGTGAGAGTACTATTGGTGGGATTTTTTTATCATAAATGCACTAAATGTGGTTGAAACTTCACTTCTAGTCAATTTGCATGGATTTGAAAGGAACATATGCATAGACATATGACAATCACACAAACCCCACATTCTTGAGTCACATAGATGACTAAAAATCCCACTTTACATAGATTTTTTTATTTTCTATTGAGTACAACATATTAATTGCATGACTTTGCACTTTGATGTATTGAATTGATGACCCTTCCAGTGATAACCTATATATATTTGTGAGTGATTTTTAGGTGACAATAGATGCCCCTTGATGTGTGAGGTTAGAAGTGTTGAAAGATTAATTATTAAAGGATTAATTGTAATTAAGGAAATATTAATTGTCATTGAAATGTTGAAAGATTGGTTGTCATTGATGTCAACATTTGAACAAGAAGTTAATAGGTTGCATGTCAAGGTAAAGTAGATATAATCATAAGATTTCAAGTTGCATGTCAAAGTAACTATAAACAAAATTTAACAAGTTACATGTGATTTGCATGCCATCATGATCAATTGCATGTCATCATGAGATCCTCATTAAAACATAGAGAATATTTAATTGAAAAAACACTTCTAAGAATATAAGTTGGAGATGTGAGGAAGTGAGAGGAAGTCAATGAATTCCGGTGAATGAAGAAGTTTGCAAGAGCCGAGCGTATGGAGAAGAAGTGACAGAGAAAGGTTATTTCAGTAAATATGTGGGTTTCAGGAGGAAAAGAACAGACATTTGTGGGATGCAGTGAGGGAAAGAGCGGATAACTGCGAGTCGTTAGTGTATAGGAATGAAAACCTATGAGAAAAAATTGTTGAATATTAGGGATCTAAAAATCAATTCAACTACAAGGTGAAGGTATGTCTTACTATGTATGTTAGGGTGTGTATATGAAGAAATGAAGAACATATATTTCTTAGAGATTCATAAGAATTTGATTTGGAGAACTCTCTTGTGAATCTTGGTATGAGGTATGTGTGGTTGGAGTATTGATGATATCTTGATATCAGTAGAAGAATAAAAAATATTAGAAAAAACAACAACAATAGGTCATCAGTGACAAGTAGTGACAGATTGGTCTACATTTATACTTCAGGTTGGTTGTACAAGGAAAGGAAATGGGGTTTTAGCCTCCTTCCAATTGGATATGATAAATTACAGAGTTGGAGATTCCTTCATGTTGTAGCCTATAAATAGAGGGTTGGAGCCTCCTTTTAGTTGTAGCTAGATAAATAGGAAGTTGGTGATTGGAATGAATGTACTCTTTGATAAATAAGAAAAGACTTATGTGGTTTTCTCTCAAATTTGGTTTCCATGTAAAATTCTGGTGTGGTGTGCTTATGTGTTGTTTATGCATTGAATTATGGTATTGATGATATATTTAATGTTATTAAAGATTTTGTATTGTGTTTAGATAAATAAAAGTTCTCATATTGATTCACTACTCCCCTCTCATTATTCCAACAATTGGTATCATAGCATCTCATGGAGGAAGCAGTATAACCACTGGAAGGAGATCATGGACTACACTAAGATTGGAGCACTAGTGTTTGACGACCAGAACTATAGATTTTGGAATAAAAGTATGAATACATTTTTACATGCACATGGATTTTATTTTTAGAAATAAATAATATATGGGTATACAACACCACCACTCCCCCAATAGAAAGATTTGGAAAGAAACTCAGCGAAAACAACTCAAAGGATAAAGGTACCATTTTGAGTTGTCTAGTTGATTCAACATTTGTCAAGGTTATGCATTGTGACAGTGCAAAGGATATTTGGTATAAACTCAAAAATATTTATGAAGCGGATGCCAAAGTTAAGGGATATAAGCTTCAAATCTTTAGAGCTAAGTTTTAAAAATTGAAGATGAAGGAAGATGAAGACATTGCAACCTACAATCTATAAGTTGACGAAATAGTTAACACTATTAAGGGATTGGGAGTAGAAATTGATGAATAAATAGTTGTTCAAAAGGTATTAAGGTCTCTTCCTATGAGATTTGATCCTAAAATATTATCCCTATAAGAAAGAAAATAGCTTGGTACATTGAGCATGGAAGAGCTACATGGAATATTTACAGCCTATGAAATGAGAAAAAAACATGTGAACCCAGTCATGAAGGAAGAATATTTCAAGGAATCCAAGAAGATAAAGAAGAAGAACAAGAAAAATTCAAAACCAGGTTGCATATGTAGTGATGTTTCAAACGGAGATGAAGAGATGGATAACTTCGTAAGGAAATTAAATAAAGGAACCCGAAAGTATAAATGCATGCTTCTATTGAAATGTTTTAATTGTAGTGGTATTGGTCATTTTACTTCTAAATGTCCTCATAATAATAAATACAGTGATGAAAAAAAATCTTCTAAAGTGAAAAGAAATATCAAAATCGAAACACGCAAAGAAACAAAAGAAAATTCTTCAAGAAAAGTTTCTACTCAAAGGAGGGTAGTTTCTCATCAGACCAGGAAGATAATGAAAATGACATTGATTTAGAAAGAGTAGTCTTCATGGAAGTAGAAGATGATTCCTAAGAAGAAGGTGAAGTAGATATCAGAGAAGAGCTAATCAGTGCATTAGAAGAAATTAGAAAGGAAAGAAAGAAAAACAAGTCACTCAAGGAATAATTAAAAAACAAAGAGGGGTCTCATAATTCCAACTCTAAATAAATCGAGAAAATGACCACGAGTCTAAAAATTCAAATAGAAGAAGAAGAAATAATTGAGGAAGTACTTAGAAGTTGGTTAGAAGAAAAGGAGAAAAAAATCAGAAGATTGGAAGCATAAATAGTCTCTTTAAGGAAAGATTTTCAAAATAAATATGTGCAACAGAAGAGCACCAGAATATTGGATCAAATCATCAACAATAAAATACAATCCAATGAAAAATATGGACTAGGATACAATCAAGTACATAATGAGAAGGGATCAAGCTCCAAGACAACATAACAAAGAAGCTATATAGAGATTGTAACAGATTCACTCAAGAATGAAAAATGAAATCATCCAAAGAAGAACATTATAGAAATAAAGAATACTTAAGAAGACAAATTCATAAGGAGTGCATCATAAAGAATATCATCTACTCTCAGGTATCAAATATTCTTTTATGGTCATTGTTTTAATTTTTCTAATTTTGGACATAAAGTTGTAAACGAAAAAGCTTATGTGAAGAATTGAAGCAACTATATAGGGTACTTAAATAAAAATTATCCAGGGAAAGATCATGAAGCATACAATAGAAACCAAAATAGTTTTGGTTCATTGAGAAATGAATTTGAATGCTACAAATGCAAAAATTTTGGACACATAGCGAAGAATTGCATATTGACTATTCCACCAGGGAACCAAAGAAAAATCAATACTCTCTTTCTCTACAATCCCAACACATAAAAAGTGATTGGTATATTGGTAGTGGTTGTTAAAATCATATGATAGGTGACAAGAACAAGTTTCTAACTCTGCAGAAAGAAAGAGATGTTTCATTTGGAAATAATCATTCATCTAAAATTATAGGTAGAGGCACAATTAAGATTAGACGCAAAGATGCCATGGAAGAAAATGTTCTACTGGTAGAAGATATGAAACACAATATGTTGAGTGTAAGTGAAATGTACGATCAAGGACACACACTTCAGTTCGACTTAGAGAAATGTGAAATTAGGAAAGAAGGATCAAGAAGATTAGTGGAAACAACAATAAGGACTCTTGAAATTGGAAAAGAAAGTTGTTGTTTGGGAAAAGAAAATGAAATTTTTCTCTAACACAAAAGAATGGATCACATAAACTTTGAAAATATTGTCAAAATAAATATAAAGGAAGTAGTAAAAGAAATGACCGAAATTTCAAATCCAGCGAATACTCTATGTAAGCATTTTCTACAGGAAAAAAAACCAGGACCAAGTTCAAATCAAAGGATTACTCAACGACAAAACCATCAGATATTGTACATACTGATCTTTGTGGACCAACGGGAACACATGGATTAAATGGTGAAAAATACTTTGTGCTACTAATTGATGACTACACAAGAATGACTACATTTTCTTTTTCAAGAAGAAGTCATAGGAATTCAAACACTTCAAGATATACAAAAAGATGGTTGAAATAGAGACAAACTTGAAAATTAAATTTTTGAGATCATACAATGGTGGAGAGTTTACATTGAAATAATTTATGGATTTTTGTGGAGAACATGGAATAAAAAGACAATTCTCACTAGTTAGGACACCTCAGCAAAACAGAGTAGCTGAAAGAAAGAATAGAACAATACAGGAGATGGCCCGAGCCATGTTGAAATATTCCAAGTTGAGTGGAATATTTTGGGCACATATAGTACATACAATAGTTCATATCCTGAACAAAGGAATGCTCACAAGTAATAACAATACAACTCCTTATGAGCTATGGAAAGGAAGAATGGAAAATGTGAATCATTTTAGAGTATTTGGAATCAAGTTCTATATCAAAAGAGAAGAAGGAAGGATTGAAAAATTTGACTCATGAGTTGACAAAGGAATATTTGACAGGTACTCAAGAAAAAGAAAGGCATAAAAGTTTTTCAGTATGAGACTCAACATAATAGTGGAAAGAATCAATGTACATATTGACAAGACAAGTGTATGAAATCCCAAAGAAGAAATCAAAGACTCAATAGATCATGAAGGATAAGAGGATTTGAAAGAAGAAATAGAAGAAGAAGAAGTAGAAGGAGAAGAAGAGTAGCTAGAGGCAGAGCAAGAGGAATATGACTAGCAAAATCTTCAGATATCTCCCAAAACTCCTAGCCAACAAGTGCAGAAAAATCATCCATCAGAACAGATAATTGGGAATAAATATGCAAGAGTTGAAACCCAAAGAAAATTGTTCTCTTCAGAACAAATACATCTAGCATTGTTTTCCATAGTTGAACCCAACAATTTTGAAGAAGCTGGAAGCCACCAAATCTATTAAAATAGTTGAAAACATAAATATTGCAGAGAATAATAGTGGAACAACACAATAGATGAAACCACAACACCAAAATTATACCTTTAATGATATGAAACAATGTTCACTTGTCTCTTCGAGGGGGAAACCTCCAGCAGAGAAGAGCTCTATTACAATAATTCTCAAGACAAAAATTATGATACCCTCTACTCCTATTTGTATTAAATCTATGTATCCAAAAGAACAATCTAGAGGAAGATCCTTCTAGAAGCAGAAGTTTCTATTAGGTCTTCTTACATTTGACTTATTATTCTGTATTTCTAGGCCTTATTATTATTGGCCTTCATTACATGGAATTATATTATTCTACCTATGCGAGGGGTTAGGGATCTTAGGTACCTAACTTGTCACCCCCTTCAAGAACAACCTTGTACTCAAGGATTAAGATGAGGAAAATGTTGTAGAATGGTGGTCGGTTCCCAGGTGGTGTCTTCTGGAGTTGTATCTTTCCATTGGACTAACACCTCCTTGATGGTGTGCTAATGGAGATGATACTCTCATTGGTCCAAGACTGCTTGTGGCTGCAACCAAATGGAACCTTCTTCATCCAACTCAGGGATATTGGTTTTAGTTTTCCACTTAGTTCCAATCACCTTATTTAAGAAAGAGACATGAAAAACATGATGGAGCTTTCACTGATTGGGTAGAGCTAACTGGTAGGCCATTGATGCCAATCTCTTGAGCATGGTTCAATGACCATAAAATTTGGGAGCAAGTTTTTGACAGTTTTCATCTTTGAGTGAAGTATTCTTATAAGGTTGTAGTCGAAGGAACACTTGGTCCCCTTCAACAAATTGTCATTCAAAATGACCTTGGTCTTCTTGTTTCTTAATGTGATTCTAAGCCATGACCAAATTGTCTTTGAGGGAATGAAGAATAGCCTCTTGAACTGTAAGATGTTTTTCAACTTCTTGAAACTTCGAAACCCCTAGAAGGTATGAGATAATCGATGGTTGGATTTGGACATATACGACTTCAAAAAGAGTCATGTGAGTAGTTGTATGGTAACATGTGTTGTACCACCATTCAAATAGGGGTAACCACTGAGGCCACTGATTTTTCCTCTCAGATGAAAAAGACCTCAAATATGTTTCCAAACACTTGTTGACAAATTCAATCTGTCCATCCATATGAGGGTGATAGGCGGTACTGAGATGGAATTGGGTGCTCTGTAGCTTGACATCATGTTTCATATTATCCCAGAAAAAAGAACGTTTGACATGTTCATAGGTTTTGGTAAACCCTGAATTCCCAACTATGGATGAAGCATGAAGTTCAAAAATCACTATGGATTTAAGTTGTGATTTATTGAATAAATACAAATGACCTTTGTAGAGAATCTCTTCATTGTGCCAAGAGTACCCTGGAGACATTGGATAATTGTGTTTCAATTGCTGGATCATGCTAGAAATTTTGGGATCTTGCAACCATTCCTGATGAACGACTTGGAGACAATCTGGGACAATGAAGGAGAGGGATAAAAGGAACCTGCCTTATTCATATTTCCTTGAAAGAGAGTCTACAACTTCATTTTCCTTTCCCTTCATGTAAATTATCTCATAATCATAGCCAAATATCTTGGTCACCCATTTTTGTTTCTCCGATGATTAAATTCATTGTTCTAGAAAATACTTGAGACTCTGATGATCAATTTTGATTTGGAAGCACTAGCCCAATAAATAAGGATGCTAGATATCCAAAGCATGAAAAATATCTAATATTTCCTTTTCATAAATGGATTGGCCCAAATTTATCTTTGAAAGTTGTTTTCTAGTGAATGCCAAAGGCATGCCATCTTGCATGAGGAAGGACCCAATTCCTTTCCTAGAAGCATCTCATTCCAATATGAATGCATTTGTGAAGTATTTAAGTGCTAGGATAGGGGTCAAGCACATAACATATTTCAAGGATGGGAAGGAGTGATCCACAACTAGAGTCCAAGTGAAAGCATTCTTTTTAAGGACATAAGTGAGAGGAGATGCAAATTTTCCATAATTCTGAACAAACTTCCAATAATATCCCATTAAACTCACAACATGATCCACCCAGACACCATCCTTGCTGACAATATGACTCATGTATTACACTTCTAAGGCTCCAAAGGAACATTTAGATTGATTGAGGAAAATTTGGTGCTTAGAGACTAGATGGAGAGCTTGATTAACATGGGAGAGATGGGATGTCCAAGTTTTACTATATATGAGAATACCATCAAAGAAAAATAAGACAAAATGATGGAGAAAAGGAGAAAATACATGATTCATAAGACTTTGGAAAGTGGAGGGATAATTACAAAAGCCAAAGGTAATTACCAAGAACTCATAGTGACCCTCATGAGTTTGAAATGCAGTCTTGGGAATTTCTTCTTCCTTGATACGTATCTCGTGGTAGCTAGAACATATATCAAGTTTGGTGAATTACCGAGCACCACTAAATTCATCCAAGAGGTCATCAATGACATGAATGGGGAATTTGTATTTGATTGTGAGTTTGTTGAGGGTGAAAAAATCAGGACACATGAGCCAAGTACCTTCTCTATTGAGTACCATGACCACAAGGAAAGAATAGGGGTTGGTACTAGGATGAATAACACCCATTTCAGGCAATTCATGAACATTTTTCTCAATTTCATTCTTAAGGGAAAAGGGATTAAGATAAGGGAGAACATTGGGAGGAAGACTTCCAAGTATGAGAGGGATGGAATGATCATGGAATCCATGGGAAGGGGGGATTTCTTTTGGAGTGGTAAAAACAACTTGGTGGTGGGAGAGGATAGATTGGAGGTCGAGATGCACAGAAGGTGTCTCAACAACATGAATGGTTTCGAGTTGGGAAATAATGCCAAAATGACCCCTTTTTAGGATCTTTTCCATGCGATGGGAACTAATGATATTAGGGGATCCTATTGTGATCCCTTGGAACTTGTACTACTGTCCCTCCTGGTAGAATTTCATGGTTAAATCCTTAAAATCCATGAGAATGGGGCCAAGAGTGCATAACCATTCTACACCCATAACAATGTCACAACCACCCATGTATATAGAAAACATATCGGATTTCAGGTGATACTAACCAATTTGGAGGCACACATTTTCACATCATCTCCCACATTTCATGGAACCTCCACTGGCAATCATGATTTGAAAATTATTGACGGCGCAGATGTAACAATTGAATTCTTTGGAAATTCAAAGATGAATAAAATTATGGGTGCTACCACTTTCCACAAGGATGATGACTTTCCTATTTTTAATGTAACCAATTAATTTGAGAGTCTGGGGATAAGAGAAGCCAGTGAGGGAATTAAGTGAAATCACTAGGTCAACTTCTGGTGGATCAGAGGGTGGGGTTAGATTAGATGGAGGTGGTAGTTCATCCACAGGTGAAACAATGACTTGTTCTTCAAAAATATCTCCAGTCATGGCCATACAAATCTTATTTTCCTTAAACTTGTGCCTTGGAAAATATTTGTCATAACAATTATAACAAATACCCTTGAGATGATGTTCAACCATTTCAGTCCTGGTTAATTTTTGGATCTTGAGGGAAGTTGCAGGAGGGGAAGAATTGGTGGGTTTAGGGAAAGGAGGAAAGGATGGTTTGCATATCTGAGATGAGACAATTTGTTGTGCTTCCTTTGCTCATTGAGTAGCTTCCAACCAAGTCAAGGGGCATGACATAAGAACATGGGCACAAATTTCATCTTTTAGGAAACTAATAAAACATTCCCTGAAGAAAGAATATGAAATTCCCTTTGTTCTAAAATCTAAGTGATCAAATGCAGAGATAAAGTCTTCTACTATTCCATACTACTTAAACTTGGTCAAACGAACTAAATGGTGGGTGTCAGAGTCAAAACGGTCATAAATCTCTTCCACAAACTGTGTCCAAGAAACATATCCTTAGCGAACCTTTATTCGCCATTTCCACCATTTCCAACATTCGAGATCCATATGTAGGATACCATAACAAATATTGGATAAATCATCAGTAATGTCATGCAAAGAGAAATAATGTTCCATTTGGGTGACCCAGCCTGTGGGATCCGAGCCATCAAATTTGTTCACCTCAATTCTGGGAGGGTAGAGGTATAGAGAAAAGTGGGTAGTATGAGGACCTTGGTAATGTTAAGAGTCATGGTCATATTAATAGGATTGTTGTTTAGAAGAGGAAGGGTTTAGGGAAGGACCCATGAAGTGGTCAAGTGTGGCTTTGATGTATTTGAGGTCTTTGATGTGAGAACATTGGTCCTAGAGGGTTTGAACAACGAAATTGAGTGAGATAAGGTTGGAATTTATATTAATGATTTCCTCATTTTTATATAGGTTGTAATCAATCAATGTATTGCATTCTTGGGCTCGGGTGGTGGCCATTTAGAAAAATAGGCATGAAAATGGGATACGGGAGACAAAGGGGGTCGGAAGGGGTGGATAGGACCACTGAGAAGAAGGGTTTCAAATGATAGGTACCACTATGATCAGGGAAGAAATGGTAATCCAATGGGATAGGGGATAAATAAAGGTGTTGGAAAAGGGGTCGGGTCCACAAAAAATTGGGTTAAAAATGATAGGTACCATTGGAATCATGACGCAGAGAAGAGCCCAATGGGATAGGCCCCAAATAAGTGTGCCGAGAGGACCACTATATATATATATATATATATATATATATATATATTTATATATATATTATTTTTATTTTTTTACTAATGAAGAGATACTATGATTTGAAGAATATTGCGGTGTTGAAATTCCCAAATTCTTAACAGGAACAAATGTGTAGTAACTTCACAACCAAGATGTAGGAGGTAAAGTTGCATGAAAATAGGTCTTGTCTATTCTATTTCTATTTCTATCCCAAGAGTTAAGGTATTCAAGGTTTGAACAGACAAGTGTTTTCCTTGTGCTATATCTCTCTGATATATGTGCGGGCTCCAACAATAGTACTTGGCCAAATATCTCAGTGCACCAACTAATGAGGCTAGACTATGCCCCTAGCCTTACTACCTGACTACCTAGGTACTAGATACAATATTCCTGAGTGTTGTTCTCGGTGGAACTATAGTTGTTAGGATATCAATCAATTTATCTGTAGAGGGATTTAGGATATCTAGGTCGATTTGTATACATGTGTTTTTTGATGCACTACCACTTGAAGGGGTACCAATAGGGGTTACAAGGGTGGCCAACAATGTGCACTTGAGTACTAGTTGTATTTCTTTCAGGTATGCTTCCTCGATCGTGAATTTATGCACTAAAAATAGATCTCTATAGCTTTAAGATGTTGGAATACATATCTACCCTGAAAAAAAATAACCGACAACTTTCTTCCAAGGAAAGTCCCGTGATACCACTTGTAAGGTACCAGAACTATTAAAATAGATGAAACCATAAATATTGCAATGAATAAAAATGAAACAACACAATAGATGAAACCGAAACACCAAAATTATACCTTTATTGATAGGAAACAATGCTCACTTTCCTCTTTGAGGGAGAAACCTCTAGAAGAGAAGAGCTCTATTACAATAAATCTCAAGACCAAGATTTTCATAAAAGAACAATCTAGAGAAAGATCCTTCTGGAAGTAGAAGCTTCTATCAGGTCTTCTTACATTTGAATTATTATTCCTTCTTGGTATACCTTATTAATATTTGCCTTTATTACATGGAATTATATTATTATACCCACATGAGAGGTTAGGGAAGTTAGATCCCTAACATAAGCCATCACCGATGAACATTGAATCAAATATATGAAATAAGAATTAGATTAGATAGAGAAGAATGAAACATGGGAACTTGTTCCAAGTCCTAAGAATAAGAACATGATTGGCACATAATGGGTATTCAGAAACAAGTTGAATGAGGATGGATAGTTAACCAGGTACAAAGAAATGTTGGTATGCAAGGGATATGCTCAGGTTGAAGGAATATATTTTGAAGAAAAAAATTTCCGGCTGTGAGAATGGAAGCAGGCATACTAATATTGGTTTATGCATGTTCAAAGAAAATCAAAGTATATCAGATGGATGAAAAATAAACCTTCCTAAATGGAGACATAGAAGAAGTGTAAATCAAATAGCCAAAAGGGTTTCTAGTTTTAGAGAAGGAAGATTATGTTTTCATATTGAAGAAGGAACTATATGGACTCAAACAAACCCCCAAAGAATGGTATTCAATATTGGACAAGTATCTACAACAATAAAGTTTCAAGAAAGGAAAGAACAAGGGTCTCTCTAGTTGCATACACAGATGTGGATTGAGAAGGAAGTGTTGATGATAGAAAAAGAACAAATGGAGCAGGCTTCTACTTGGGTGATTTTCTGGTATTCTGATTGAGAAAGAAATTTTCTTCATTATCATTGTCCATAGTAGAAGCAAAGTATATTGCAGCAACAACATGTTGTACATATTTTCTCTAGATGGAACAAAATTTGTAGGACATACAAGTGGAATATGACGAGCCTATTCTAATATTGTGTGATAATAATAGTGTTATAAGTATCTCTAAGAATCAAGTAATGCATTCCAAGATGAAACACATTCCGATCAAGTTTCAATTTCAATGGGAACAAGTTACAAAGAACAAAATCAAGGAAGAGTAAGCTGGGACAAAATAATAGATTGTAGATATGTAATAACCCTCCTCGTTATAACAACAATTCTGCTAACGGGTGTAATTTTTTTTTTTTCTTTTGTGTTAAGGTGCGTGCGCGTGGAGGTGTACGGTCTCACGTGACTCTAAGTCGCCACCCGACAACCAACAAGACTGACTCGACAAGGAGATGATTACGACCTTCTACAACACTAAATATATGCACCAGCGTCCTCCAGGAAGGTGCGAGCAAGAAGGACCCAGACGTTGGCCTACCATGCATAAGACTCACTGAAAACTCTCGGACCCAAATCTCCCTTTAAATTTAATAATGACGAGATGTCCCCACTTAAAATGGTACAAAAAGTTAACTGCAATCCCCGTTGGCTGAAATATAAACACCGGTTTCACTTAGATTCACGGACCTTACCCCCCCCCCTTTTTGGGTCATCCGTCAAAAAGCGATTTCCATGAATTTACCAAACACCCCCCCTGTCTTTCACTAATTAGCTTCGTATGCATTCGGGTATGTGACCAAACTTACTTAAGCAACCGCTTCAAGTAATCCATCATTGGTAAGCATTACAATCTATAGGTTGCATCAAGTTCTTTTCACCACAACCAAAGACAAGGTTTATGGAACAAGAATCCTACTCATTGTTACTTTT
>SNQJ01S0103179.1:1345-16240 GCA_010110895.2 Picea sitchensis
AATTGCCTCCCACTCTGGAGGTTTGAAGTAACCTTTAAATACCAACTGTCTCCATGGAGTTGTGTTAACACACATTCCCTCAGATTGACTTTTAAGGGTACCAAGGAGAAGACACGTGGCCTCCTACTCAAGGCATCCACGACTACATTCTCTTTTCCCTTGATATATGAAATACCAAAATCGTACTCACTCATGAACTCACTCCATCGGCTTTGCCTGAAATTCAGATCCCTTTGTGTGAAGAGTTGTTTTAAACTTTGATGGTCCATTTTGAGCTCAAAGTTTCGCCCTACTAAATAGTGCCTCCAAAGTTTCAAAGCTAGCATTACCACTGCCAACTCTAAATCATGAGTAGCGTAAAGTTCCTCGTGTTTCTTCAACTTCCTTGACGCATAAGCTATCACTCCTCCATCCTTCATTAGCATGTCCCCCAACCCTTGCTTCGAGGCATCCGTGCAGACTGTGAAGTCCTTTTCCATATCCGACACTCATAGAATTGGTGCACTAGTTAGTAACCTTTTCAGCTCGATTAATGCACTATCACATTCTTCTGTCCATTCATACCTGACCCCCTTGCGCTGCAAAGTGGTGATGGGTTTCGCTATCTTAGAGAACCCTTCCACAAATCTCTGATAATAAACTGCTAGCCCCATGAAGCTTCTTACCTCATGAGCATTTTTCGGTACTGACCATTCCATAATGGCCTTTACCTTTTCTGGGTCAACAAAGATTCTTTCGCCGGAAATGATATGACCTAAATAGTGAATTTATTTTTGGAAGGAGGAGCACTTTGACAACTTCCCATACAATTTGTTCTCTCTAAGGCAGGACAACACCACTCGCAAGTGTTCCTCATGTTCTCTTTCGTTCTTGGAATAGATGAGGATATCATCTAGAAAGAATTGTACAAAGCGGTCTAGGTATTTCCAGAATACACCATTCATGAGGCTCATGAATACTACTGGCACATTGGTCAATCCGAAAGGTACTACGACGAACTTGTAATGCCCAAACTGAGTTCGAAAGGTAGTTTTAGGAATATCGCCTTCCTTAATCCTTAACTAGTGATACCCTGATCGCAAATCAATTTTTGAGAATACCGCTGCTCCTTTCATCTGATTGAAGAGATCATATATTCGTGGCATTGGGTACCTATTTTTCACTGTAGCACGGTTCAAGTCCCTGTAATCTATACATAGTCGTAAGGAACCGTCCTTCTTCTTCACAAATATTACTAGTGCACCCCAAGGTGAGACACTGGGCCTTATTAGCCCTAAGTCGAGTAGCTCTTTCAACTGCATCTGCAACTCACAAAGTTCTGGCGTTGTCATCTGATACGGAGTCTTGGAAATTGGTTTTGCACCAGGTTTTAGCTCAATAGTAAATTCAAGCTCCCTCTCAAAAGGTAACCCTGTTAACTCGCTCGGAAAAACATCTTTAAACTCTGACAATACTGGGTACTGATCCAAGGAGGGTCCTTTCCTTTCACTCACTGCTTCCACTACATATAGTCGACACCCTTGCCTCATACACCGTTTAACTTTCATAGTTGAGATAAAGCGTAGAGACACCTTTCTTCGTACACCATGGATCTCTACTGGCCTTCCTTCATCATCAACACAAAGCACCCTTTTTGCGAAACAATCTACCATAGCTGGATGAGCTTCTAACCAATCCATTCCAATGATTAGGTCATACGTCTCGAGGGCAGTGACGTATACCTTCAACTTGGTAGTACACACTCCCAGGTCTACTAGACAATTATCAACGCTAGGTCCTACCGCTTGTTTTTCCCTCGAAGCCATCTCGACTTGTTTAAAGTCATCGTGCTCATAGGATGCCAACCCACTCTTTTCTAATGCAAATGGTGAAATGAAACTATCTGTAGCACTAGAATCAAATACAATTTTAACATTGATATGATTTAGCGTACCTGACGACTCCACCACCATGGATTGATGTTCTGCCTGGCGATTATTAACCGCTATGTAAATCTAGTGGCTGCCACTTTCTCTTCCCATTAGGGCCTTTCCTTCTCTATGCACAAATCCTGATTGTAACTCTGGGCAGTCACGCTGGTAATGGGGTCCTCCACACCCCCAACACGTAACACGAAATGGAACCTACGCACTGCTCTGTGACGGTCTCTGAAATGATCTCCTTCCCCTAGAACCCCTAACCCTAATAGTTGCTCCCTGAGATGGTCGTGGACCTTCCTGCGTCGTTGGTGATGAACGAGATGCTGCACTTTCTGCCATTGAAGTGCCTGTGGCGACTGTCCTTGGTGCAAATCTATTACCATATGGAGGTGGCCTAGAGCTCCCTCCCCTGGAGAATGTCCTAGGGGCCTTCCCCACGAATCCAGGATGATGCGGAAAGGTTGACCTCATACCTCCATTTAAGTTCATGTGTTCCTCAACATAACGTGCATTTTTTATTGCTTTTGCTACTGAAGACAGTTTCCACATCTGCACCATGGCCCTTATCTTAAGGTTTAACCCATAGACAAAGCTTCTGCTTGTCGTTGATCATTATCCATGTATGAAACATATTTTACCAATTCCATGAACCTGATCTCGTACTCTTCCACAGTCATGTTTCCTTGTATTAGAGCATGAAATGCTCCCACCTGTTGTTCCTTGTAGTAACCTGGTAGATATTTCCTTCGGAACCTTTCCTCAAAAAGTTCCCAAGAGACAATGTCTGGGGTAAGGTGCAACTGCCTCTCCAGGTTGCCCTACCAATTCAAGGCACTGTCTCTTAACTGAAAAATCTCTATATTCGCCTTTGAAGTGGATGCATAGTCTCTTAAGGTGAAACAACTTGTCATGCCTTCCAACCATGCCTCTGCACGTTCACTGGCACGACCCCCGACAAACTCTGGAAGTTTGATCTTCTGCAGTTCTCTAGTGATGTCTTTGGGTGGAGGCCCTCCCCCTGAATCCCTCAACGCTTCAGGATTACCCATTCAAGATGGTGGGGGCTCCACTTTGATCCCTACTGGCTGACGCCCCTTTAAAGTCTCATTTATGGTCTCCAAAGAGTGCAGAATGAGAGCTAATTTAGGTGATGGTGGTGGCGGCGCTGGCGGTCTTTGCGTCGATGCCCCTCTGCCTTGATTTCCTCGATTCCTAACCATCCTGTATAATTGAATCTGCATCAACCAATAGTTTGTCAGGAAGAGTCTAGGGCAGTTCATATTTGCTCAACTTAAACTTGAAAATAGGGTTAGGCGTAAGTTTTTTTTTACTTGTCTATAAATAGACGTTACTCTCTTTAGTGGAAGTGGCTAGGTTAGGGTTACAATGTCTAAGCTCGATGTCTTCTCCTAAGAAAACTACTGACCCTCTCGCCTTGTAGTTATGTTAGCACTGTACCACACTCTCCTATTCCTCTAACTTACCTTCCCAGTGCGCACGAAGCCCCCTCTCTCCGGGTCATGGTTTAAGTCCTTAAAATTTTTGTTTAAAACTATTTAATGTGATTTTGAACATAGTTAATCATTAAATATGTACTTAATTACTTACTTTAATTAATCAATATAATTAATTAGTCACTATCTAATTAATCACTAATAACCTTAGTTGAAATAAAATTTTAAATTTTAAAATCAAACCCATTGGGATAATTTAAAATTTAAATTAACCAAATTTTAATTTTAATTATATTTTAAATTTTACACTTATAAAACAATTATATATTTTAAACATGCTTTAAAATAATTAGACATGCTCTAAATAATTAAAATAATTAAACATTTATATATTTTAAACATGCTTTAAAATAATTACACTTAATTTAAATTTAAACGNAAATAATTAAAAAAAATATCTAAAGTCGGGTAGTAGGTCCTCGCATGAGGCCCATTTGCCCCCTCCCCCCGACGCTCATCCCTTAACCCTAATCTCCTCCATCCTTATTTTTTCAAACCCTAATCTCACTCGGTCCCTATTCATTTTAGTTTTTTTTTTGTCAAATGCTCAGCAGAGGCGAAGGACGAGGCCGACCATGGCCGTCCCTCTACTCGGTCGACCCCGGTGATTAGGCATTTGGTTGTTGGCTTGAACTTGTTTTCCATAGGTTTGTTTCACAGTTTTCTGAACTTGTCTAGCAAATTTTTGAATAGGTCTGTCGTTTGTTTGTTTGGTTCACGGAGTCGAGGGTTTGGTGTTTCTTTTTGCTGTGTGGATGAGGTTTTGGGGTTTATTTCCAGTTGTTGGTATATATCCTTTTCGGTGTTAGGGTGGCATGAGAGGCCTAAACTTCTCTCTGTTTATAGGGAATATCATACATCTCGTGCCCACAATGAAGGTTGTTCTATTCAATCTTTAAATCTTGGATAGAATGACAACGGTAAGACAATCGCAGGGATGGATCCGTAGATGGAGGTCACGTTTTCTGCTTCTGTCTACTATTTATATGCCCACATTTTATATGGTTTCTTTTAACATTTCCATGATATGAATACCCCAAAATCTGGTTTTTATTGTGTTTTTTTTTTGTAGTTGTTCTTCTATTTGCTGCCTGCGGGTTTATTTTTTTATTTTTATTTTATTTACTGCTTGTGCGCAGAGGTCCAGGGTTCGAAGCTTTGGCAAGGGCTGGGCTGCCATTGCGCCCACCAGTTGGTTCCTCATGGTTTGGTGTGATTCTCGGTGCCCAGGCTTGCGCGTGAGCTCTCCTCCTCTATAGCTTGCGCTGAGTTGGTGCGCGTAGTGCATAGGAGCATTGGATTATGGTCTGGCAGGTCGCGGGTTGAACCCTGCCAACCACACAATTGTCTGCGTTTTTTTTGCATAATATTTGACCCTTGTGGGTTCCCTCCTTCATGGCTTAGAGCTTGGTTTCGGTCTTGAGCGTTGGCTTGTGTTTGTTGCTTAGCTCTCGAGTGCTTGGCTCGTGGTCTTGGAGATTGGTGCTCAGGCCAGAATTATGCCTTTCATATATGATCGTTCTATTGTGAGCTGTGTCGTAGATGGACAGGTAAGGCATAGTCAAATTCAAGAGGGAGGCCGTGTTGACACAAGAAGGATAGGAAAGCACCGGGGACGTGCACATAAACTTGCTATAGAGCCTGGAAGTCCTCACTATTCTTTAGTTGTGGTGAAGATGGAGTTGTCCAACGTTTTGATTTGAGAACCCAGAGTCCAACCAAGCTATTTATCTGCCATGATTTCTGTGCAAACAAGTCAAGCCACTCCAAGATTGTGCGGCTTAATGCAATTGTGATAGATCCTAGAAGTCAAAACTGTTTTGCTATTGGTGGTTCTGATGAATATGCTCGTGTTTATGACATTCACAATTATCACTGGGATGCATCAAGCAATGAACATTGGCTGATAGATTCATTCTCGCCTCATCACCTGATTGGCAATGACCAGGCTAACATAACAGGTTTGGCTTATTCTAACCAAAGTGAATTACTTGCTTCATATAATGATGAGCTCATTTACTTGTTTCAAAGGAAATGGGTTTGGGTCTCAGGCCCAATATATATTATATTTATATCTATATATAGATATATATATACACGGTGAGCACATCAATGCTCCTCCTCCAGGTTGCTCAGCGCTTGAGCGTGGATTTGGTGGCTGGTGTGTAGTGCAACGCCTGCGGGCCTATGGGCTTGGCGATATCATCGTGAGTTGGTGCTTGTGCATTGTGCTTTTACTTGGTGATGTATGAGCACTAATCCATGTTGTGTGTTGATGGAAGTTGCTTAGATCGATGCTTTATGGAACATTTTTTTTTTTGACTTATTTGACAGTTTATTCAAAGTCTAGCCGACAATAATTATGAATAGATGTCATCTTCAATAGGGGTCATAGACATATTGTGTTTCCCTTTTAATATCATAAGAGCTGGTTTATTACAACCATTTCACCTATTTCATTTTAAACCATAAAGGATTGAAAGAATACCTTGATTATCTTCCTATAGGGTTGAAAGAATTGCTTGAAGAAGGTTTAGATTATTGTGAACTTTAAATTGGTCAGACTTGCTTAGATTAGTGCAGTGCTTCCTTTACATTTTCAATATGTGTATTATTAATATTTATAATTGTGTTAAACTATATTTATTATTATTATTATTATTATTATTATTTTCAATATGTATATTATTATTTATATTTATATCTGTGTTTGTGGGCTTTGCTTGGAGGTTAGGTGGAGCTGGAGCTGGAGCTTGGCCCTTAGGCCCAGATTTATATCTAAATAAAGGATTTTAGGGCCCCTCTTTCCCAAGGTTTTCAGGGTTGATCACACTATATATGTACCCTAAACAATTTATTCAGGCTCTCAATATAACTATTTAGAAGTTGTTTAAATTTCTGGGTTGGAACAGTTCCATTCCTGAACTTTCCTTCATATATGCAGGTAGGTGGGTAGGCCCTGGTCCAAGTTTTTAAACCAGGGCTCTGATACCATGTGTAAGGGTCCTTTACTAAAATTCAAAGATTTTTAATCTAAATTACTTTTCTTTTCAGAAAGAATCTTTATGAACAAGTTTAAGGCGTAACATCTAATTTCTATTTTTATTTTTCATTACAACAGAATTATATAATTTATTTATGTTTAAGTTCTAGCAATTAATCAGTTTAAACAACAAATTCTAAAATTTACAGTCCACAATAATCATATATAATCATAAACAGACTACACAACATATTACACATTTTCCATACATAAATTCATATCATAACTTTCATCCTTAACAAAATTAACACTGGAAAAATACCTCTTGATGGAGAAGTATGTCATTTTCTTTCCTGTTGTTGCAGACTGCTTGAAACTGCCCAAAATTGAACCTTTTCCTCCCAGACAGCCAGGAACAGAGCCTCTCCGGCTCCCTATCTCCAGGATTCCGTAAGGATTCCTGGCCCCCGAGCCCAAAACTCCCAGCAACAGGTGCCCCTTGTCTCAGGCCACCAAACTCCAACAAGTTTCTCAAGAAAAAACCAGTACCATCCTCCAGCAAGCTACTCCAGCCCCAAAACAACAATACAATCCTCTTCTCCCTCCAAATGATGCTCTCTCCCCAAAATCCCAAAAGTCCCCCTTCGAGTGTTTTTTTTTCCTCCTCTTATCCTCCTTTCCCCCCTTTCATTCACTGCCTTCTCCCTTTCATTAAGACTCACCCACCTTATCCCTCCATTCAATGCCAACCACCTTATCCCCTTCTCTTTAATGGTTCCATCATTTGATACAAAATAATAATTAATAATTTATTAAACTAGATTTTATTAAACAAATATTTAATCATTAAATTAATCAATTAGTTAATTAAACCAATTCACATTCAACAAATATTTAACCAGGACAATTATTAATTAATTATTTAAACTAATATGCATTAAACAATTAATTAAACCATGACAGTTGATTAAATACTTAGGGTTGTTACAATCCCAATCTCATGTTTGGAAAAGTATATCTCCCTCTTTGAGGATTTATGTCTAACATATCCCAATATTCTAGAAGTTCCTCTATATTTCCGTGGAAGGGATCTTGGCCAAAGAATCTTCCTCTTTTTTCCGCATCGTTTCTGATAAAATTAAAGTATTCAACGATAATACAGTCCGTAACATATTGATTTTAATAGAAAACTCAACATAAGGAAATAATGTCTACTCTCCCATTTCTCTACATGGTATCAGAGTTGATACAAGCTTAACTCTCTCACGAGAGGGGTCCATCATCATGGCATTTCAAAAATTCTAATCCTTTGTACATATAGGATTAGTGTAGGTGAGAGTATATTGTTTTATGAGCGAATTATATGGTGTGTCAATTTTTTTGAGTGTTGTTATGGTTTGTTTGTAGCACTATAATTTGTTTGTCCAACGATATGTTTGATGTAAGCATGGATCTGCAAATCTGCTACAAAATAAGCATGGATCGTTGCACTAACTGAATATGGATAATGGTAATTTCATACTCATTCTCATTATGATCAATGTATGTCATACATTGGTATTGATAAATCGACCGAGACCACACATGTAAAAATAACATTGAGAATAAAACATCAAAAATGCTAGTTCAAGATAACATCCCGCATGTGGAATATGTGAGATTCTCACTTATTTCTAACCTCCATCTCTTATTAGTCTTTTATGTAGGTTATATGAGTTATTTCTCTTATTGTTAATATTGAGGCTCACTCAAAATGAGAGTTGTTTCTCTCAAATGTAGTTCCTCTAATAAGAGAAGATGAATTTGGTCAAGCTCATCATACCCATTGAGTTCACTCTTGAAACTACTTTTTGTTTGATTGATTCATTAGAGGGCCCTAAAATTGAGGAGTTTGAAGCAACATCAAGGCCAACGGATGATATGTTATTTTATTATTAGTCCCTGCCCTTCGAGCTGTAAGGACTACTATTAGTAAACGGTTTAGTGTTGTTTTATTAGTACTTGCATGAAAACCAATGCAAATGAACTATTTTAACCAAAGTTTTGAGAGCTTAAACATTTTTCCACTTCATATTTCCTTTTTTTATCCTAAATTTTGATTTCGAGGTATTATTTGGCCTCATATCGAGGAAATGCACAATTTATGAGTTTGAAACTTAGGAAAGAATGACTGCACTAAGATGTATTGCATTGTAGATCCTTTGAAGTGAACTAATGCTATCTCGAGAGTTAGCATTACTTTGTTAACATTTTTTTGTTAGCATGCTTCTTTCCATATATCATCCTTTAGCATGTCATGCTTCCTCTGTCAAGTACATCTTTGGACAACTATCAATCATAATTTTGAGTGGCATGTGGCTTCATCGGTTCTGGCTCAATAAATAATATCATCATTCATCACTATATTTTCTTGATATGGGTCGATCTCATTCCTTCCCTATGAAGGATGTAGACTCACGAAGCCCTCTATTTCTGCTTTCCTCTATTTCTGCCTGCATGACTAAAGATACCTCTATTTCTACCTCCATGACTAAAGAGACCTCTATTTATTCCTGCATGACTGAAGAGAGCAAAGTGAGTTGCAATAAATTTCTTCCTGCATGACTAAAAATACCTCTATTTCTGCCTGCATGGCTGAAGAGAGAAAAGTGAGTTGCAATAAATTCATTTCTGCATGACTGAAGAGAGAAAAGTTATAATGTCCCTTTCCAAATAGGACCTCTAGAGAGGAGGCTTAATAGTCTAAATCGCCCCGTTAGACTATAGCCAGGGCCAGAAAAGGGGTAAACAAGGTTACTAGAGGTCACTCCAGTCAAAAGTGTTATGTTCGGAAAGTGACATTGAGCTAAAAGTGGTTAGAAGCGCTTTTAAGTCATTATGAGCTAAAAATAGAACATACGAGCTAAAATTAGAAGTCAACAATGAATTACGGTTTCATCAGTGAATTAGGGTTTAGGAAATCCATAAGAGAAGGGTCAATGACCTAATTCATCATTATGCAGATTATGACTTGTCATTGAGGAGAGATGCGCATCTCAGGAGAGATAGTTCAATGGATTCTAGGAGGAAGGTACCAATTGGATGATTTTAGTGTTGAGAGACACACCCTAGTCATCAGGAAGATCACACAGGTCTTCCATCATTCTTCAACAATTGTTACACATGGTCCAGTAGCAAGGGCACTTATCTAGGGTGAGGGCACAACTTATGAGGAGGTTCAGTGGATCGACTTGTCCCATCCAGGGAGAGTTCAGAGATTCCCCTCCGACCTAATTGAGAGGAAGGAAAGGCACATCTTTTTCCTAGTTCCTCGTCATATTACAACAGAGGAATCATTTGGGGTGCATTTTCTAGACTTGGAAGTGAGACACTTTTGGCGGACACATTTGGGGTTCCCGAGCGAGCATTAGATCAGATTAAGGTAAACCCTTCTGACCCATTTCCCAGTAGGTTAGAGAGATCATTTTGAGATACTTCTCAGCTGGTTCCGATGATGGAATCACTAGGGCATAGTTTTTCAGAGAGGGAGGGGCGCATTCCCCCAGGGGGATCCATCCGGGGTCTAGACACACTAACATAGGGGTCGTTCAGTACCAGGACTGAGAATTAAAGCAGGGCGCACCATTTGGGATAGTTTCCAGGCCTTTCTGAGAGGTATAGCCACTAGGGTGAACTTTCCATACTTTCAACAGTTACCATGTGAGCTGCCACAGTTCCAACTCATCCTTTGACTCCGTAGTCTTCATTTACTACCAGGTATTATCATTTAGTTTGCTTATTGTATTCCAGATAAGATCCTTTTGTCTTTTGATATAGCCAAGTGATTCATTTTATTCATCCGCATTCGACATTTGTACTCCACAGAGATATCATAATATCAACTTTGTAGTCCTTTATCACATTTGTTATTTGTATGATCATTTATATGCCGTAAACAATTAATCCTACATACACATTAGCAGTGTTTCATAGACTACCCAGGTCAGGAACATTACAATGGTATCAGAGCTTTAGTCCTGCCAGCATGTGACTAAATATGATGAGTGCAGCAGAAGACCCAGATGGTCATGAGAATGTAGGTGACGAATATGTCACTTACAACAGGCGCAAGGAAAGAAGCTATAGGCCTGACTTTCCTCATTTCCCTCCCATCTCAGAGGAAGAGGAAGAGGCGCACAGGGAAGAAGAGAGAAGGGCAGATCGTGAGGCTGAGTGCGAGGCAGAGAGGATGCTAGGAGACATATATGAGCAACCAGAGGGCAGTGGTAAGGCCCCCATGAAGCCAGAGGCAGCCTTCATGCAGGTTATCAACAATATGGTAGCTAGTCAGGGAGCCATGACTCAGTCCTTGGCACAAATGGATGATATATTGGCTATAGTGGGCACCCAAGGCACACAAGTCCCACATACAACATAGGGGAACTTGGGGGCAGGCAGTAGACCCCAGTCTCCTACTCACACATACACCTCTTCGAGTAGGATTCCCAGACCTTTGTTTCCCAGTTTTCAGAGGGCACCCCCAGTAGCAGCACAAATATTGATAGCACAAAGGCCGCCCACTCATGTAGAGGAAATTGTAGAGTACAGGAGGGAGTATGCAACATTGGGCCATGACTTCCATCAAGACATGACCCTAGTCGAGTATTAGGAACCGCCCCAGAGATCCAGAGAGAGGAGGACCACATCAACAATAGGGGCATAACATTGATTTCATTCAGAAAGTTGGTAAACTCACCATACCTTCTTTCGACAGATCATCTAAATGCATTGCCAGAGCTTGGGTATAGAAGATAGAAACATACTACAAGCTCAACCAGATGACCGAGACAGAGGCCATCAGTTTCGCTACCTTACACTTGGAGGGTGAGGCACACGAGTGGTGGCATCATGGATTGGTGAAATTGGGTCACAGTCGCATCACCTCCTATAGGGAGTTCACAGAGAGACTCATGGATAGGTTTGACAGGAGGGATCTCGAGATCCACTTCAGGGATTTATCCCAGTTGAGACAAACTGACACATCAGAGGTGTTAATCACAGAGTTTCAATGGGTAGCCATGGAAGTGACAGATATATCAGATCCCAGGATGATCACGCTATTCATAGAGGGGCTCACAGAGCCTTTGAGAGGATGGGTGAAGGCATACAGGTCGCCCATCTTACATGATTCCATCCTATGCACTCAATATTTTGCAGACTCAGTGCCAAAGACTAAACCCTTTTCCAAACCCTTCGTACCCCAGAAGGATCGAGACAGGAAGCCATTCTAGAGAGAATGGAAGGGCAAGGAGAAGCTAGATGATGAGATGAGGTGGGAGATTATGAGGAAGAATCTTTTTTTCAATTGCAGAGACTCATGGGTCCCAGGCCATAGGTGCATGGGAAAGGGAGAGATTCATCATATTGTGGTGGAAACATATAGTGTGGACAGTGAGGAGGAGGATAAGGACAGTGGATCCACCATCTCAAAGGAGGAGTCAACACATGAAGATGAGCAACCTCCCCGTAGACCACCGACATCAGTAGGAGCCCACCCTCTGGTAGTTCCACAACCGCCTGAGCAGGCTAATAGATGAAAACCAACAAAGGGAGGAGTCATAGCGAGCCTTTCTAGTGTTCCCAAGTATGATACCCTCCGGATCAGAGGGACTATTCAGGGGCAATGGGAAATCACCCTGATATATGGTGGGGACACAAACAACTTCATTGAATCTTCACTGGTATCGAGACGAGAACTTCAGATAGAGGAGTTTGAGGAGTTTGATGTTGTAGTAGCAGATGGCCACATAGTGGAATGTCTAGACAGAGTTCCAGACTTGGAGATAAAGTTAGGAAACTACATAGTGAGAGACACATTTTATGTGGTTGACCTATATGACATAGATGTGGTTCTGGGAGTTCAATGGATGATTACCTTGGGAAAAATCACCACCAATTACCAAACCTTGGAGATGGGGTTCAGAGATCGCAACGGGAAGAAGGTTGTTCTGAGAGGTATGTCGACAGAAGCACCCAGGACAGTTTCAGCCAAGAGGATGGAGAGGATCTCCAGATATGGGGAGGTAGCATATGCCACAGAGTGCTTGATCACTATGTGGAAGGATTTAGAGGGCTGACAACAGTATCATATAGAGATCAAGAATTTGTTGGGATGACATCAAAAGGTTTTTGGGTCGATTCCACCAGGGAGACCACCTAATAGGGATTTTGAGTACACCATTGAGTTTGAGGAGGGGGATAAACCTATGATTACACCCCCTATCATCATCCTAGGAGGTTCAACCACTAGCGATGGGACACATCAGACCGAGCAACAACCCATTCACCTCTTCAGTTGTTTTAGTTATGAAGAAGGATGGCACCATGAGGATGTGCATTGATTATCGGGCCTTGAACAAGAAAACCATCAAGAGACGGTATCCTATCCCGCGCATTGACGAATTAATGGATGAACTGCATGGGGCAGTTTTCTTCTCAAAGATTGATCTACGCTTTGGGTATCATCAGATCAACATCCGAGAGTAGGACATAGAGAAGAGGACATTTCGATGTTACTTTGGACATTTCGAGTTCCTGGTTATTCCATTTGGACTAACCAATGCACTCGCCACATTCCAGTCTTGCATGAACCACATATTCAGAGATCAGTTGAGGAAATCAGTCTTGGTTTTCTTTGACAACATCTTGGTCTACAACAAGACATGGCAGGAGCACACGAGGCACCTGGATGAGGTATTGAGCATCATGGAGGCACAATCATTATATGCCAAAGAGTCCAAGTGTGATTTCGGTACGACAGAGATGTTTTACTTGGGCCACATCATCAGTGCACAGGGGGTATAGGTGCACCAGGAAACGATCAGAGCCATTCTGGATTGGCCAACGCCCAGGAACGTGACATAGTTGAGGAGTTTCTTCGGGCTGTGTAGCTATTATAGGCGGTTCATCCAGGGTTTTTCTCAGCTTGGAGCATCATTGATAGGAGGAGTCACGCAAATCCTTTGATCACATGAAGGAAGTCATGGGCACTTGTCCAGTGTTGGAATTACCAGACTTCACCTTGCCATTTGTACTAGAGTGTGACGCATCCGACGAGGGTATCGGGGAAGTTTTGATGCAGGGAGGACACCCCATTGTATTCAAGAGCAGGAAGCTTAGTCAGCATGAGAGGTTGTACTCCATTTATGAAAAGGAAATGATGACAATCATGCATGCCTTGACCAAATTCAGGCAATATTTGGTGGGCAATAAATTCGTGGTCAAGACAGATCACAACAACTTGAAGTATTTCCTTGAGCAGAAGGACCTCAGTGAGCGCCAGAAGAAATGGGTGATGAAGGTACATGAATTCAACTTTGACATAGAGTATGTCAAGGGGAAGAAGAACATTGTGGCCGATGCACTATCGAGGAGACCTGCAACATGTTATTTGATGGATATTTTAGCAGATTGGAAATCCCACTTGTTAGTGGAATATTCCAAGAACAAGTTCGCTTGTGAGGTTATGGATGGGCAGATACAGGATGACAGGTATAGTATCATTGACGATGTCATATTCTACAATGACAGAGTATACTTGGTGCCAGATTCAGGGCTCAAGAAGAAGATCCTCACAACAGTTCATGATTCACTACTAGCAGGCCATCAGGGGTTTTTCAAAACCTATAGACATATTAGGGAAAGGTTCTCATGGAAGGGCCTCAAATAGGATGTTATGAGACACGTCAGTGAGTGTGTGACTTGTTAGCAGAACAAGTCAGAGCATGCTCTTCCAGTAGGGCTACTTCAGCCACTCCCCATTCCAGAGCAGAAATGGGAGAGCATATCAATGGACTTCATCACAGGCCTACCCAAGGTCCAGGGTAAGGACTGTATCTATGTAGTGGTCAACAGATTGACCAATTTTGCTCACTTCTATGCCATACCAATAGAGTACAACGCAGTTCAGTTAATCGAGATATTCTTCAGGGAGGTCTTCAGACTTAATGGGTTTCCGAGGAACATCGTTAGTGATAGGGATGGTCAGTTCATGGGGACATTCTGGAGGGAGTTGTTTCGGTTGCTGGGGACAGAGATGACACCCATCACCAACTATCACCTCAGACAGATGGGAAGACCGATATTGTCAACAAGTGGGTTGAAGGATATTTGAGAAACTATGTAGGTGGACAACATAGAACATGGGTAAAGTGGCTTCATTTAGGAGAGCATTGCTACAACACCACTTTCCACATGTCCATTGGTATGGCACCCTTTCGAGCATTGTACTGATATGATGCTCCCACTTTGGTAGACTTGTTTTTTGGGGAGAGAAGAGCTCCCAAGGCCAAGGATTGGATCATAGAGAGTCATGATATTCTCAAGTTGTTGAAAGAGAACCTACAAACGACACAAAACTGAGAGAAGATAAGTGCGGACAAGCACATGATAGAGTGCAACTTTGAGGTTGGGGATTTGGTTTTCTTGAGACTCCAACCTT
>SNQJ01S0103180.1:8380-25326 GCA_010110895.2 Picea sitchensis
CCCCCCCCCACCGTTAAAGGTAGAATGGTCGGGGGGGTTCGAGTTGTGGAATGGACCATTGATATGGAGAGGTGGGCCATCACCGATGGAGATCAGCATGGTGGCTAATGGAGGACAAGTGTTGGGCGGTGAGAGGAGCGAGAGTAGTGAGTGGGATGAGTGGAAGTGACATGGAGGTGACACGGTGATCCAATGTCATTTGAGCACGTTATTATGGGAGATGTTGAGGGTGGTTTGGGTCCAGACTGCCTTTGGTCCCGCAATCCACCACAAGATGCCATGTACCCTTCCAAAAATACCATGGTTCCAATTGTGGGACTGCTTAGGAAAATTAACGCTCGAGCAGTTTATGTCCCCGCAAGGAAACATGATCGTCGATCTAATGATGATCTATGATTCAAGTGATATTTACCTGTTGCAAGGATCGACGATTCTCGATGACCTGGGATCAATTGTCCAGATTCACTTTGGACTTTCGAGCTTCGAGTGTTTCAAATGTGAAACATGAAAAATATCTCGGAGGAAAATCTTTGAAGTGAATGATTTGTCCCCACGTGTACCCTCTGATGGATGGTCTGGATTAACTTTGGGACTTCAAATGACTCTTGGTGTTAAACTCTGCATGATTCTTCACCCCCGAATGGGCGACAACCGTTGATATGATTTCCTTGGTGAATCTTTACCATTGGAAATTTCCCTATTCATTTCGACAATCCTAGCCATAAAATGACCATTCTAAATGGATATGTTTTTCCATGGGCATTTCCTATGTATATAAAAGGCTTGGTCGACCTGTGCTGAGATGGATCAATGGAAAATATGTTGAGAAGTAATTCAAACCAAATCCAACATATATTTCATCCTTTCTAGAAAAACAAAACAGAGACGCGCAAAGACTCAAACCAAAAAGAAACGAATAAGAACCAAGTCACTCGGTAATGGGAAAATGACTTAACCAACTAGAAGAGGAAAAATTGATGAAGGCATAGGGAAAAAGAGAGGAGAGGCAGGGGATGCAGACCTAGGTTACAACACCCCCACTCAAATCTAAGGGGGTTTTCACCAAATTGAAAGGCTAATTTGGTGCCAACAAATATTCCCACATGCTTGAAACCTTAGCCCGTTGTGAAAATTCCTCTCGGAGATACAAAAATCAACACTCCCTCTTAGCGAGGGAGGTATCCTATCCACCATCAACTAGATGCATGTATAGTAATAGAAGCATCTCTCTCCCAATTTCAAGTTGGTCTTATTCCTCATCTGTACTCCAATAGTACAACTGGCTACTCCCTTTTTCATTGCAGCAAATGGGTCCATGAACTATGTCAGGTATGTCTCGCTGGTTGTATCATTAGAACACATCAAGTTGTCTAATCTGTGTGACTAGATCCATCCTCAGTCACTGAGAAAAATACTGTCTAACTGGATGCATCCTTGGTCATTATAGCACATTCTGCTAAAATAAATGGTTACTCCATACATGTCTCACATAGCATAGAATCATCCTTACTCTTAAGCTCTTGTCTATCCTCCTCTAACATAGTTTCATAACATGTTGAAACACATGGATCCTCCATGTATGTATTATATTCTCTAGAAGCCTCCTGCCTATGAAGCTCATGTTTGGCCTCCTCCATCCATGACACCTATCTTTCAGTCCTAGAATATGTCTCTCTCTCTCGACTAAAACTAAGGGGGAACACCCTCTGGATGACCATCTCTCCCTCGGATACAACCGACTCTCCTTGAGACCAGGCTCACTCTGAGATCACATGATCCTACTGAAACTTGAATCCCTCTGAGTCTGCACATCCCCCAGGGCCATCTGCTCTCTTTCCATTGTCCTCTTCACAGTCTTGGGAGGATGCTCCTCCCTCCTGGATCCTGAGGGTTGATTCCCTCTTAACTCTGTATCCCTTTGAGTATGTACCATTGGTGGGGTCACTTACCTCACCACTCATAGAGCCATCTTCTCCTCCTAATTTGTCTCTCTTATCCTGCTAGCCACAACACTCATAGGTTGGCCCCTCAACCCATATAGGTTTCCCTCAGTAACTCCAAGAACCATTTTTTATCTAAATTTAGATTGTCTGGGCACAACCAGTACTCGTCCATATTGAAATAATACATGATATCCCTTCCTCCCAATCTCCAAGATTGAGAGGACACTCCTTCTGAGTTTTGGAACCCACAACACATTTGACACCCTCATTATCTCTCCTGACTCCAATCAAAATTATAAATTATTGGATCTTTGTAATGAATGATTGGCTCCCATACCAATATCCACACATAACTCTGAGTCAGTATCTATGAGAGTTTCAAATAAATATCTAGCATATGTCATATGGAAATATGATCTGTTATCCACCAACCATCTCTCCCTAGTAGAGATAGTACCTGAAAGAGTGGAGACCAACAATATCTCCCTCTGGAACCTGTCTGCAACCTCATCAACCTATGTTGTAGATTCTTGCTACATTCTTCCTCTTCCCTTCTGGTGTGGAAACTTTGAATCATAATGACCAAATTCATGGCACCCATAACATATGATATTTCCTAGAAGATATTTTATGGGACTCTGTTATCCACCAACCATCTCTCCCTACTAGAGATAGTACCTAAAAGGTCGAATACAAACAAGATCTCCCTCTAGAACCTGTCTGCAACCTCATCAACCTATGTTGTAGATTCCTTCTACCTTCTTCCTATTCCCTTCCAGTGTGGAAACTTTGAATCATAATTACCAAAGTCATGGCACTCATAACATATGATCTTTCCTAGAAGACATTGTATGGATGTACGTGACTATTCCTTCAACAACCCCCATACATACGTGATTGTTCCTATTGAAACTCGCATACATGAGAAAAAAGTGTACGGACACTTAATACGGCTCACTCCACTTTGTACAATATATTCATTCTGAGGTTGACTCTCTCTACCACATGCAAGGTTTTTATTTCCCTACCAATAACAAAAAATAGAGAGTCCTCAACCTTAGGCCAGATTTTCCACCCTAGCATAATTTCCCTTTATTGAAATCACCAAGCCTCCTATCACAAGTGTAGAATTAGTTATGCTAACTCCATTCTTGTATGATGATACAATGATATTTCATAATCATATCTCTCCTTTATATAAAATCCTTGGGGGTCACCATAGAATCCCCTCCACAATTCAACATCAAATTAGACTTTCCTTGTGGGTCTGAATCCCTAACAGTAGCCCACAAAGCCCATAACCAAACCCATGAATCTCTCATTCAAATACAAGGGTTTTTTCACCAAACCAAAAGGATAATATGGTGCCAACGAATATTCCCACATGCATGACACCTTGGCCTGTTGTGGGAATACCTCTCGAAGCTACAAAAATCAACAGGATTCAATCGAGAATGAACCCAACAAGTACAATGTAATTTGATTTCAAAGATACAATTAAACTTACAAAATGGCTATTTGCAAGTTACAATTGATGTTGATTCTTAAGTTGAATTGAATTCATTTTCAATGATTTTGATTCTAGTTATTCTTTGTTTATTGTTGATGTGATTGAATGTTGCTTAATTGAGTACTTTGATTATCTGTTGAATATTCTTTGCAGGAGCATGATCACATGTGCTTGAATTTCATTAACTTGTTGGGTAATCCATGTGCGATGCGTTAAATGATAAATTAGAATTGTGCATATGTCAAAAATAGGCATTAAACATCATAATAATCCAATATAATATAAACCATCGCACAATATTCAAGGTGTACCTAAGATCTTGTTATTCAAATTTTGGGTGGATATTAGATACAATCACCAAAAAAATTATCTTTTTATTGAAAATGAGATACAAGAAGTCTACAATGAGACTTTTTCTTTGTACACACTTACAACCGATTTATCAAAGTTGGCTTTTACTTTAGGTTAAAATCATGAAGATGGGTAACACTTTTTCTTGTTTTATGACAATTTTTTTTAATTTTAATAGGTTCTTCAACTTCTGGTAAACAAAAGTATTTTTTTTTATTTAGAATTTTACTTTACTGTAAAAACAAAACTTGTGAAGAATTTTGTTATCTTTCTATTGACTATTTTTCAAATCTCTTTATTGATATTTGATATGTCAATTTGGAAATTGTTTCACAGTATGTTCCTTAAAAATAAAGGGAAATATAATTTGTTATCCCCCCCCCAACAATGTATCCATTATTAAACTTTTGTTTTTGATAAATGAAATATACTGCAACAATCTACAAAGAATTGACTTTGTGATGACTTTAGTTTTGAATCTAACGGATGAATATTATAATTTCTATAATTTTTTTAAGTTGACCAATCTGAAAAAGTTACGGATTTTAAACACATGTTTCCCCCACCATGTATCTATCTTAATTTTTACTTAAAGGTAAAATCTAAAAATACCCTTTTGAAAAGAACAGTTTAAGGATTATGAATATAAAATTTCCATAATTTTCCACTGTGTATTTTTAGAGATATGGATTTTTCATTTCATTTAATCATAATCTCACCTAAAAATATTATGCAATGATCTTTTTATAAAATTAAATAAAATTAGATAAAAACAATGAAAATGAAAAAAAATTGTATCCATTGAAAGCAAATTCAATTTAAAAAATGTTGGTATCAATTCCAAAACTAAATTCTGAGTATTTGTAGGATTCCTCTACCTCCAAAGATCAAGTAAGCTAGAGAGAATTTGCAGTTTCCTACCAACAGTCCCATTTTCAGGTTTTCGGTCGAAATGTTCTCTCGGTCGAAACCTAGTTTTTAATGGAATCCATTAAAAATTAACCTTTCAGCCGAAATATGGTTACTGCAGGAAAAAAATTAATCCAAAAAATATTTTACATGAATTTCTTGGGCATCATCATGGTGCCATTCAATTTGATGTGCAAATTTTCGACTGAAAAAATTGCTAGCAACATTTTTTCGGCCAAAAAAATGCCGCTAGGAATTTTAGAGACCTGATTCTCACAAAAGTGTTACCCATCTTCATGATTTTACCCTTTATCTAAAAACAAATTTTAAAGCTCCTTCTAGAAAGTTAGGCTCATTAAATTTAGCTTATAACATTTTCCAATTTCCTCTTCATTTCTAATTTCTCCGATCCTTTTTAAATTTCTTGTTTCTCCATGCCTTTTTACAATTACAAAAGAAATGTTTTACTTTTTCTAAAAATTAAACCTCATTTAAACTCTTAAAAAAATTCCATTATGCCACCCTCAAATCAAAATGTGTTTTTTCTAATAAAAAAAGTGTCAATATCTCAACAACACATCATTATCAAACCTAACACCCCACATTTAGTTTGAGTAAACCACTTAATTCATAGTACCTCTTTTGTTTTCATTACCTTTAAATTAATAAAGTAATAAACTATCTCTTCGTCACTTGAATTAAAAAATATGCATTATGATATGAAAACATTCACCTTGTCCTCAATGCTTCTCATTTCATATGTGGAATTTGTGAATATTGGAAAAATACTTAATCTTGTATTTTTTCTCTATATTGTAAGAGTTACTGAATACTCGGATAATTACTGTCGAAGAAAACACAATTATACTCAACAAAGAAACTCTTCATTCAATGTTAACGTGTTTTCAATTGACGTATGCTAAAGTTGCAATTCTTCAAGCATAATCTCTATTAGCATCACAATCCATGTTGATAAAATATAGAGCACAAGAAATATAAGAGACAAAAAGTTTGGTAGAAAAGGTCTCAATCCATAATCTCTCACTCATTTGTATCTATTTCAATGACATAAATATATAATACATGATTTAAACCAAATTTCTCTCACATAGACACTTCATCGGGAGATAAGGACCTCATAAATGATTTTAGGGGCTAAATTTCGCAAATGGGATAATTTTCCATGGTTTTTCCCAAAAGCATATTCGCCAATTTCCATTTTTTCTAAAACCAATTCGCCCAAATTCCATAGAATAAAATTATTTTATCTTAAAAATCGCCAAAATTTTATAGAAAGTATATAAAATCCTTATAAATTTGAATATTTTTACAAAACTATCGCCAAACATTTTACATTTTTCATATTAAGGACTAGTAATATTAGCCCATGCTTCTACATTTTAATATTAATTTTCATCCTTAAAGTCATCCTTTGATAAGGTAGGAGGAGGCAAAGTAGGAATCTAGAAACACACTTAGGACAAAAATTGTATCCTTAAATGTGAAATGCATTAGGTCATGTACTAGGAATTCATAATTGTTTTAGAGTCAAAGGCTAACATATACATCTTTAGCTTCTCTCGAGTAGCATTTAACTTGTAATGCAAAATCTTAATTTCCATTTTAATCTTGCGAATAAGCTTGAGAAGTGTGCTATAAGGAAGTTTTCAATAATTCTTACCTGGTACTATACTAATCCTTCTCTTCTTTGATTTGGTGACTTCAAGAGTTGATGAAACTTCCTCAGGAGTGTTATCCATTGGATCATTGTTGGACTCTAAAGATGTCCTAAAAACAACCTTAGTCTGACATTAATTTTATCAACCGAGGATTTCTCTTTTCTCTCAAGATTGTTAGCAAAGCCTATGCAGAGAGTTGTAGAGGTTTAAATCATGTAGATAGTTCATTTACAACAAATATGAGTCTATCTAAATTACTACAATAACCAAGTTCTTCACACATTAACTAAAAAATCTAAAACTAATAACTCAATCAATAGAAAATATGTTCTGGGAAATAACACACCATGAAAAAAAAATCAATTAATTAATGAACCCATTCATCTATTCAAGAAATGACAATTTAATCTACAAAAACACTAATGAATCAATCTCTCAATGATTAATTAACCTATTGGAAAGGAACAACGATCCACTAAATATTTAAGAAGGAACAACAAATGCAAACTCAATGAAAGGAACAACAAATTTGAATTCAATGAAAAGAACAGCAAATGAAGATTTAATGAAAGGAACAACAAATGTAAACTTAATGAAAAGAATCCACAAACGATAAATTGAAAGTAATCGATATTTGAACAACAATCAATAATCTGTTCTCTGCAAATGGAATAACACAACCAAATCGTAATAAAAACAACACATGAATGAATTTATTCTAACTGTTGAAGGAAATATCAAATCACAGATTTATAACAGAATCGATAAGATTACAAATAAGACAATAGCTCCTGTTGAATGGGCCCATGGTCTTCAAAAGATACTGTTATGAAAAACTCAGTACACGAAAATGATCAAAATGCTTGAAACTTCCATTAATTCCATAATTGATAAGTCATTTACAATGGGACTGTTGTACAAAGTGTCAACAATTAAGAGATCTGAATTTTGGTATCTCTCTATCATTCACTCTTCTTTATATATTACAATGAGACAAGTAAATTAAGTTATCTTGAGGATCGTGAGATCCTCAAGATTTCTTTTACTATTTATGAAGATTGTAAGATAAAAATTCAATCTTCCTTTGAACTGTTTTGTGACTTATTTCTTCAATCTTCAATGGTCTGTGCATATTCATGATCTTCTTGATTATCCTCAGTTAACGACAATTGTCCATTTTTGTATAAAATCAAAACAATTCAAACCAAATCTTAGAAAATATCTAAAATCATTTAATATTATTTCCTAAGATCTTTTTAATCATTTTCTTCCCTAATTACTTCAAACTAATAGAAAAGTCAACAAAGAATATATCATAAACCAAAGTAACAAGGAGAATATTTATACCCTTTTGTTACCCCAACATACCCTCTAGCTTACCTTTTTGCATTTCCTCATGCAACAAGAGAGTTCATATGCAAGGCAGTAAGACTGTAGGGTGGAGAGGTCTCTTCTCTATACCTTCAGAAACCATGCTTACCTTTAAGTTCTTCAAAAGCAGCTTCTTCCTTTTTCTTACAAATTTCACAAACACTTTGATAACTCTCTCGAGGATACCAAATAATGGGGGGACTATACCTTCATCCAATCCAGGTAGGCCCTTATTCCATGATCATTTTGGTATACCTTTCTAATCTAAGAGCAGCTTCTTGAAAATTCCTAAAACCAAATGGTTCCCTGTTCTTGATTTCATTTGAAGAAACACTCCATCTTAATTTGGTAGAAGAAAGGGATTCTTCTTTAATTTATCCAAAATATTGTAGCCCTCAATGTATAACATTTCTATGGATGGGAGCTAAAGATTCTACAACCTTATCCCTCTTCATAAATGCTCTATGTTGCATAATGGTGTCAAATGGTTTAGAAGGTTCTCCTCTGACCCATAGGTCTAGACCATTTTCTCTTTTCATGAAGACCTTATGTGCCTTGGCCCATATAAGTTTATTTTTGGAAAAATATAAAAAGGTTTGAAACTAGATATCCCCAGTAAATGGATTGGGGTTCTCATCTCTGTTTTCCTCTAGAATGAAATTATGAAGATATATTTCATACCAAAAGTATTTTACTACATCTTCTTGTTCTTTAAAACCCGAAACAAAATCAGAGACAGTGGTAAACTTAGAAGTTGTTCCTTCCCTAATGGATTTCACTTTTAATAACATATAACGTTCCAACAAAAACATGGCATAATTATTAGTACGGGCCCTACAAGCTAATATATTAGAATAAATGGAGAAAATAATTTTGATTTTCTCCAAAGCTCCATCAAGTTGACGCTGCACCTTATTTACCTTTTCTTTTTCTCTGCTGAGATCAACAAAGGTTTCATTTTCAGTTGCTGACATGGCTCGGAGTTACCTGACAACTTTTTGATGCTCTATTGTTGTCACCATTTCATTTTGGTATTGGGTTAGGGTCTATTGGGATTGTTGGAATTCTTCTTCCAATCTTCTAATAGTGGCATCCTGTTTAGGGAAATGAAGCACCTCTTTAGTCTGAACAATTTTTTCTCCTGTTACTGGAGCATCTCATTGAGTCTCTGTTTCAATTGATTCCAAGGGAGCAGGAAAATAGGTTTGTGTTTCAACAGAGTTAGTGTGAATTTCCCTTCTAGGAAGTGGATTTATTCCCTATATTATAACCCTCCTAGATTTCTTCTTCTTATAGTCTTTGTCAGTCTGTTCCAGCTACTTCTTAAGTTGTATAATTGTTTCCTTCAATCTGCCAACTTTTTGTTTTAATACCTTTATTTTCTTGACCCTCTTCCTCAATGTCTTTTTTTCATGTTCTAGTTTTTTTTATTTTGTTATTGCCTTTTTCTAATGTTTCTTTATGTCTAAGGGGAATTTCAAGGTCTTCTCCACCTTGATCAATTGGAAATTAATTCCCTATATCCTCTAGGCGCTCTTGTTCTCTAAAGGAATGATCTCATTGAAATGAGGTTCTAGTTGTTCTGCTACCTCAGGAGATTGCCTAATAGGAGAGGATCACATCTCCATATTAGGAAGATCAAAGACGGAGTTTTAAAGAGGAGAGGTTGGATCTTGGAGTTCTTCTGGCCCATCTGTATCTTCAGTAAGTGATATTCCCAAATTTCCAAATACTTGGGCCATATCCTCTTCATAACTTTCGAAGAAATCATCCTACTACCCCACAGGGTTTTCATGTGATGGCTCTTCTGTTTGCATAGTCAACTGAGTGATTTCAGGTTGTATTGTCTCTGTATCCTTTCTTCTTTTAACAGACGAGGTTTCAGGAACATAAGTTGTTCTTTTTCTTTTCCTTTTTGATGTTCTTTCCTGCATGCTCTGATTTTCCTCCAACTGAATAAGTTATGTTTCTATTTCAGGTTGGGTGGCTGGTATTTCTATTTTGGAATTATCTCCCTCTGGCTGGACTACCTCAATTCCTTGTGGAGGAATTTCATGGTGGACTTCTAGTTGCTCAATTTGAAAGGGTCTATAGAGCTCAATTAGGTCCCCCCATGTTATTTGTGTATGATTTAAGGCCCTTTATACTATCAATTTTACTAACCCATGATGATTGATTACATTAGTAGGTTCTTTAGCATTTTGGGTTCTACCAGTGACCTCATGCAAAATGCTATTCAAAAAGAATGGTAGATTTACTACTAACCGTTGTTTTAACACTTCCAACAGACCAAGGTGGCGAGGTCTCACCACATCATATTTCCCATAACATGTAATGTATCTTTGCACCACGCCTGCTAGTTTCCTCCAAGGTTCACTAAGAGCAGTGGGGTTGAGGCCTTTTCCTTTATTGCCAAATTCCTCCCCTAGTCCTACAAAGGATTCCATAGCTTCGTAGAGTGTTGTGTGTTTACCAGTCCATTGTGTTCCTTCATTTGGAAAGCATGTTACCTCGGCTATGATGGCGTCAATGACTAGTATTTGTATGCCCCGAATTATCGATACTTCCCCCTATGGATTTTTGAAGAATGCTAGTGCCACATTTATATCAAATCCCTGCAGTCTGTTAAAACATTGTGTCCACCCTAAATGGTTTATAATTTCCCTCACCTGATCAGTCACTCACAGAAGCGTATTCTCACGTCGAATACTTCGGCCACCCATATCTTTTGTAAGAAAATCAGCACAACTATCATTCTCACCTGTAAAAATTGTTAGACCATCCTGTAAAAGAAAGTTACTAGAAACGGTAAAAATTACAGAAAAACAATGGTATATAAAAAGAATACGTAATCTCCCATTATCTATAATCATTATGGCTTATCAAAAATCATGCAGAATGTCCACCCCCCAATGAGTGAAAGGTCGACCTCGACCGATCATATGTGTGAACGTAATAATGACAGACAGTCAAATGAGGGATAAGTATTACGTTGTCGCCGCTGGGAGAACAACCGTTAATAATTTTCAAAGAAACTTAATGTTAATCATGAACGATAATCACATCTTTTGTGGAAAGTGCAAGCCCAAGTACCAATTTCCAATGTGTTAATGAAGAAATTCTAAATATTCCTAATATGTCCACATTTTATAAATATGCCACGTGTTATAATTTGGTTATCCTCCCTTGTGTTGAATATAGAAAGAATGATAGCCTCTTTTTTAATAAAGGAAGTCTATGAGCACAACAAACACATAGTGAATTAAGATAAACTTCAATACCATAGGTACAGCCACTGCTTCCAGCAGGCATCCATAGCCTCGACAAGGTTTCCATTTAACCCATAGATGAGCCAGTATCCTCAATAAATATTTTGAATAGTCTTTTCCCAAAATGGCCACTATCCTTGTTTGGTAGCCAGATAACAACAATGCCACTCACTAGATCATAACAAAGTGAACAAGCCAGCTCATGATGAGACCTCTTGTCCTTTGACCCTAAATGCCAACGGCCATTTCCCTAGTGTGGTAGCCATAGTGGGAATGTCACTTATGTTAATCTCTTATGATCGTGATAGGTTGGCTCATGATGAGACCCCCTATCCTTTTTGAGAGAAGGTTTTTTTATTTTATTATATTTATATTTATATTTATTTATTATTATTATCGTTGTATTAAAAAAATAGGTTTAAGGGTGGCTCATCTACTCCTTAAGGGTGTGGGATGGCATAAGAAGTGTAATAATTCAAACAAAATTGTATGGAGCTCCTTATTATGATGTGAAGGAGAATTATCATTCAAGTATATGTATATATATATATATATATATATATATATATATATATATATATATATATATATATATATATATATATGGAAAAGGAAACGAATTATGGTGGTTATGGATTATGAACAATATTAAGATAATTCAGAAGAATCAATCCATATACAATTTCATAAGGTACGCTATATATTTCTCAAAAAGAAAATAAGAAATCATTTCCATGATAATTAGAAGTGATGTCGTTGAAAATTAGTTAGTGAATTTCATACCGAAAGGAGTAGCTAAATGTATAAGGAGTAGTTTGTTGGGTGGAAATATTGTCGTTTAATTCTGTTGTATTATTTTCCCAACTATTTAATTTTCAATCCAGGGTTTGTAGGAAACCACGAAGCACACACACTATATATCTAGGACTGAATTAGAAGTAATTTAATCTAACTGGCGATAAATTAATCTAGGGAAAGCATTGAAAGACTAACCTAGGAAAGCAGGAAATTAATCTGGGAAAGCAATACAACATGTAAAAAGTTGAATGACAAAAGGCATATGTGAGCACACACAATAAATCAATCTCAAATTATATTACAAGAATCAAATGACAAAGCATGAAAGAATCAAACTAGAATCCTTCTCCTAATTACAAGACTAGATTATGAATTACATTACCTCTATCCCTCATGAGAGAGAACACTCTCTTATACATGAGAGTCTTGAAGAGTGTCATAATGACAGATCCACTATTCTCTCAACCACTCTCAACTACTTTCCCATTATTACGAGATCACAGTCCTTCAAATCCTCCACACATCTCACATATCTTGGATAAGATATGCCAGCCAAATCTTCCATGATCTTCTCTCTTTCAAATCTTCAAGTTTGAAGATGTAATTCAAGGTGAGGATAGTTTGTGAATTTTGACTTTGTTGAAATATTCAAATATGCTCGCACACATCATTAAACTCATCCAACTTTGATATATAATGAAAATATATTAATTTCTAATATTTAATCACAAAATTCATATAATACTAAAATGAATAAAAGTCGAAAATAATGTGAAACCCAAATGTATTTATGAAAATGGTACATGATGGAAGGGTTAATGGGACAATGAAATATGAATAGTGAAGGAAAAGGTGGATGAAAATAGGACATTTCTGAGGCCAAACATTGCCCCCAAAGTGAACTTGTTGCATGTCTCGTAACCATGGATCTTCTTAAGAACTTTTGGCATTTAAACTATGGCTTTGATTGATGATGTCCTTTTAACAATGAATGTTTCTAGGGTATGAAATACAAGAGTAAAAACATGTGAAATACATGAGTAAAAGATTACATTTTCTTATGGTTGATTCTTGTGTGACAACCATGAATACAAGAATGTTGTTTCTTGTGTTAACAAATTCATTTCACATATTTGCTTCTAACATTCATTTCACTTATTTGTATTCTTTACTGCAATAATTTAGCCATGTACTCACTGGAAGTAATAAGCTATCAATGTGCATATGAGCATCATTGAGTATAAGAAAACCTTTTTCTCTATCTTTTTATGAATCATTGCCAATATGTATATCAATGAAATGCAACAAAGTGTCATTGGAAAGAAATGTTAGATGGATCTTCTTAAGAACTTTTGGCATTTAAACTATGGCTTTGATTGATGATGTCCTTTTAACAATGAATGTTTCTAGGGTATGAAATACAAGAGTAACAACATGTGAAATACATGAGTAACAGATTACATTTTCTTATGGTTGATTCTTGTGTGACAACCATGAATACAAAGAATGTTGTTTCTTGTGTTAACAACATTCATTTCACATATTTGCTACAACATTCATTTCACTTATTTGTATTCTTGCTGCAATAATTTAGCCATGTACTCACTGGAAATAATAAGCTATCAATGTGCATAACAGAGCATCATTGAGTATAAGAAAGCCTTTTCTCTATCTTTTATGAATCATGCCAATATGTATATCAATCGAAATGCAACAAAGTGTCATTGGAAAAGAAATATTAGTGAATCATAAATGGAATGATGAGGTGGTAAAATGGAATAATAGTAATGAATATGTAGTGAATATAGATTCCCTCCCCCACAAATGAAGTGGTTGTATATCCTTATGCAACTTGGCATAGGTTATGAAAGTGAAAAAGGAAATAGAGCATGTTGAGGGAATTTTCCAAAGTTATTCATTACTAGCAAATAAGGAATTACATGATTAAAGATTAGAAAAGAACATACCTCCACTTACCCAATAATGATGATGAACAATGCAATAGGAATATGGTTGGTGCTAGAGCATGGAAGATGTTACTGCTGCAGGATCATGAAAATGGAATTGCCAATGTTGTTTTTGTTGTAACTGGATCATGGGAAGTGAAGGAATCTGAACTACTACTATTGAATCATGAGAAATGTGGAAGGTAGAGAATATGGATCTGTGGTGCTCTCATAGATCAAAAATCAAACTGTTGCAACTGTTGAGGGGATCATGAAAAAGTGTATAGTCTTCACCCACTACAAACTGATGGTAATCATGCAAATGAATGTGTCGGTGTCGAGCATGAAGATAAATCATTGGATTACCGACCATTGATGAATGGCGTTAACCAATGTAAGACAAACTCACCAATGATGTCAATGAGTGTCAAGGTACCTGAGTACATCTTGCGAAGTGCGAATAGAGGTGTTGATGTAAGTGCAAATGCAACAAATTAAAGAAATAAAATGTTTCTTTGTACATGTTGTCATTGCACACTTATCTCATCGTCCATTGTTGCGTGAAGTGACTTAAGAAAAAAAATTAATGTTAAGTGTAAAAATATGTATTGACTATTGTTTTTAGGAATGAGATGTCCATTTACAATTTTTGACAATGTTTTTTTATTTTTATAATGTTTTTGTGTGTTCCCATGGTTTTATAATTTTTTTATTGTTTTTTTTTGTTTGTTTTGTTGTTTTTGTTTTATAATAAAACAAAACAAAAACATATATATATTTTTAAAGTATTAACAAACAAAGAAATAAATGTTGTTTGTGTTATTTAATTAAAACAACGAGGAACTTTTCTTCAAAGTCGGTGTCCTCGGTACTGCAAATAAATTTCACCTGTTGAGTCGACTAGAGATCCTCAGAACTTATGCTGGCATGGCTTACAAATGACTCCAATTTACCAGTCACTCTATCATCAAAGAGAATACCAAAATCAAGCAACATATTAGCTTTATCCACTGCATAATTGGCATAAACAGTCTCATGCATGCCCAACATCCCCAATCTTTTCTCATGAGAAGATGGAAAAGATCCCAAGCTCATTAAAGTACTGGCCACCGGAATGCCTGTATGATCTACAAACTCTATGAGTTCCTGGATAGCAATGAGGCAACCCCCACTGACATAGAGGACAGGTTTCTTAGAGTTAAACACCAAGCGCAAGATCTGTTCTAATTGAGAAATATGTGGGGCCTTTGGGAGTATTTTCATATAACCATGAAGTTTTATTGCTTTGTTCCAATCTGGAATAGTCATCTGTTGTTGAACATCCTTTAGGATATCAACTAAAACAGGTCTTGGCCTCCCAGATGTTGTGAGATAAAAGGCTTTTTTGATGACTCGGGGAATATCATCAACATCCATGATCAAGTAATTGTGCTTTGTTATAGACCTAATCACCTCCACAATGGATTCTACCCTGCTTCATCATCGTCGATCTTATCGATCAGATGGAACCTGTAACCAGTGAACACATAGAACACAAGGGTTTCCAATTCTCCAGATAAAACACTAGTGTAGGCATAATAGTAAGCAATTATAACGATCAGAGCATAAACTAAAACACATGTAAAGTAAATATAGCAGGTCACCGCAATATAATACTACCTGAACAAATTTAACTTCATCAGATTCACCACTACCTTGCCATCAGTATGCACAGCCCAAACCATGATGAAGTAGATCATGTTAACTAACAAAAACATCTACTTCCATGCGAGCCAACCTTGGCATACGACCCAATCTTCATCAATCGTGACAGTTACAATGTTGGCCATCGTTGATTTAGCAGTGAAATCATGGGTGTATGGGCGTATAAGTATGGATGCATCTCTTTGTTTCTGCTCAGGAGTCAATAAGAAATTATACCAACCGGTCATGATCGTAAGAATTATCAACAACGCAAATAAATATAGAGAAGATGTGAAGAGAAGTGGGCACATCCAATCTCTATTCATTAATGGCATCGAATTTGGAACAAAATTTAATCATTCAATGGTGAAATGACGGATTGATTTAGAATCTAGACTTATTGTGAATTAATTGGTGCCAGAACATGAAAGAACCATGATCTGCGAAGGTCTATAATTCAAGTTAAGACAACATGTGTGTAACCCTAGATATGGATCAAAGGTTATTATTGATATCGACCTGTGGATATGGATAATCACAATCCTGCCACCAACCATTGTAGAGATTTTCAGCAGTTAAAAACCACTGTAAAGAGGGTATATTGTTGCAAAAATATCGCAACTGAATCATGATCTTGATTTTGCGCAACAATAATTAGGTAAGGCAGAGAAAGAATGGTTTCACGATCATGATTTGGTTCTTATTTTTCGGTCAACAACCCAACACAAAGTGTCTAGTTTTTTATATGAGGCTTATATTGATCATGAGAATCTCGGGAGCAGATTCAGGAAATAATTGCCCATATTGGTTATGGGAATCACTCAAATGCCTGAATATCTATTAAGATAACAAGCAATCCCTTCAAATATTGGAATGTCCAGGCTTACAAAGAAAATGATCGTGTTTAATTTTTCCCAAAATAGATGCAACAAAAACATTTTACAGGATGTAATTCACTCCACAGTTTACGTTCAATAGATGGTTATGTAACAACCAATTAGAATTGTTAGTCCAGTCGTGTATGCATGAATGTTAGGGTATGGGCCATGGAAGAGGTGGAGGGAGGATGTTGCAGTGCAAGTTATCTCTCTAGCATGGCATGTGCAACTCAATTGACCAAAGCCAAAATGTATGTTACTGGGTGAGTTTTGTATGCAGGTTTTTACTCCAGGTAAGGTGAAAATATGGGGGTGATTGGTATTAAAGGTGTGATTTTCACATCTATCAGTTGCAGGTTGTAATTCAAGGGGTGTTGCGGCAACTCAAACCAGAAATGAACAGGCAATTTCAAACCACAAACTATTGCAGCAGGAAACAAATTTTTTCACAATTTAAATGGAATTCAACTGACCAAAGTTTAGCATTGTTTTATCATGCCGCAACAGTTCAGTGGGAAAAACTCATGAATTTGTAGACCATTTATTATTATTATTATTATTATTATTATTATTATTATTATTATTATTATTATTATTATTATTATTATT
>SNQJ01S0103180.1:27467-37574 GCA_010110895.2 Picea sitchensis
TCCAACTTTGATATATAATGAAAATATGTTAATTTCTAATATTTAATCACAAATTCACTTATAATACTAAAATGAATAAAGTGGAAAATAATAATGTGAAACCCAAATGTATTTATGAAAATGGTATGATGGAAGGTTAATGGAGCAATGAAATGTAACGAATAGTGAAGGAAAAGGTGGATGAAAATACGACATTTATGAGGCCCAACATAGTCATAAAAACAACACGTGTTGTTGGTGTAAACAAAAATTGTTGCTTTCAAGGGAAAGGAACAACAACAAAAACAACCGCAAAGGAAACAATAATTGTTTCTTTCAAATGAACACCATTACACTCAAAGGTAATAACAATCACAACAAAGGGAACGACAGTTGTTATGTTCGAATGAACGACACTACCCGCAAAGGGAACAACAATCCCAACAAAGGGAACGACAGTTGTTACGTTCGAATGAAAGACACTACCCGCAAAGGGAACATCAATCACAACAAAGGGAACAAAAACTATTATGTTTGAATGAATGACACTACCCGCAAAGGGAACAACAATCGTAACAAAGGGAACGACAGTTGTTACGTTCGAATGAACGACACTACCCACAAAGGGAACATCAATCGCAACAAAGGGAATGACAACTGTTGTGTTCGAAGAAGGTGATGATGATGTTCAAATTTAACCATCTAATTAAGTAATTGGATACCTCCCACATAATATTTTTTTTTCTTTAGTGACTCTAGGATTGATTAGTCATCAACTAAATTCATTTAGTTTTATGGGTAGGTTTATTCAATGATCAGGGCAATGCGATATATTGGATGGTTTATGGTGTCATGCATTCATTTTTATTTACTACAGTCACAGTCGTGCATCTTTTAAGTGTAGTGTCCGAATTTTGCTGTGAAACATGACATATTAATCTCATGTTATAAAAAAAAGGTCTATATTCGATGGATTTTCAAAGTGAAATAAGAGAAATTTGGAGTTTAAATAAGGAATAGAAAAGAGTGCTAATTATATTAAGTTACAGTAATATTTTACATCCTTTCTAGTCCGTGTTCTCCAAATCTCTTTATAGTGACTTCCTTAGAAAGTAAAAAAGAACTTTAAAAAAAGTCAATCAAATCTTCAAATAAAAATATATACAATATGTACAGTGTTGAGAAAAAACAACAATTTCATGGAGCTGAAGTTGTTGGGTTACCTTCCCATCCAACTAAAATATGAACAGTTGGATCATGACTTACTTCTTGGAAAAAGGATTCTTTTGAAAGCAGTTGATGGTAGAGCCATAGTCGATGTCCATTTACCAGAAAAGGAGAACCAGACCCATCGATTGTAACTAAAGTGATAGTGCCATTATCATGGACTTCCTTGATTTCATACGATTCCAACCACCTTGTCTGCAAATTCCCAAGGAAATCTTGAAATATGGAATCATAAAGAAGCGCCCGATCACCTTTTTGGAAGGATTTCTTCTTGATATGCTTGTCGTGCCACCTAGCTCTCTGCTGCTGAATAATATTTGTGCACTAAAGGGAAAACAAGTGTGCTTCATCTAACTCATTAAGCTGCTACAAGTGTTGTGTGTGTACTTCTGTAAGATCCAGTCCAATTTCCTGGGCCATTTTTAGAGTCTTGATCTCAAATTCAATTGGAAATATAGGATCTTTCCCAAAGAATAGGTGATAAAGAGAGTATCCAGTAGTCTTACACCATATTGTGCAATAGGCCCATAAGGCATTTGGAAGCTTGACTGCCCAATTTTGACAGTTTGTTGAGATTATTTTTGTCAAGATTTCCTCCAAGAATTTATTGGTACTCTCCACTTGTCCATTTGCCTAGGGGTGGTATGGGGAGGTAACCCTATGCTTAATGTGATAATTGCGCAGAGTGGTCGAGATTTTATGTGTTGTAAATTGCAACCCTCCATCCGTGATTACTTCCCTGGGTAATCCATAGCGTACAAATAGTTCAAAGAGAAATTTAATGACTTCTTCCTCGGTTGTGTTTGGCAAGGCTACTGCTACTATCACTTTATCATATATTCTATTGCAACTATTATATAATCTTTTTGGTTTGATTTTGGGTTAAAGGGACCAAACAAATCTAGTGCCCATCTTGCGAAAGGTTCCGCCACCACATTTGGTTGTAGGGGAATTTCATCAGCTTGGCCTAGTTGGCCCATCTTCTGATAGCTATCACAGGCCTGGACATACTTCTTTGCATATTTAAATATCAAGGGCCAATAATAACGCATATGTAAAACCTTATGCCCAGTTCTATGGTCTGCAAAATGTCCATCACATGGCTCATCATGACATGCCTTCAAGACATCGTGAATTTCATCCTCTATGATACATCTTCAATATGAATATCAAACCCTGTGTGAAAAATATATCCACCGATCTAGGTGAACCATGCACTACGCTTAACAATTAATCTCCTTTATCTTGATGACAGGTGCGCTGGAAATTTCCAAAATGCCAGATAATTCGCCACATGAGCGTACCAAGGTGTCTTAATAGTCAAAACAAACAAATGTTTATTTGGAAATTGGTCTTCGATTGTCAAAGATTTATTTGTCTTAGGTATATGAGACAAGAAATCTGCAACAATATTTTCTCTTCCCGACCGATCCTTAATGGTGATGTTGAATTCCTGCAACAACAATAACCACTGAGTAACCCATCCATTAGTAATTGGTTTGTTGGCTAAATATCTAATAGAAGAGTGATCAGTATACAAAATTACTGGATAGCCTGTTATGTAGTGTCGAAATTTATTAGTAGCATGTATAACGACTAAAAATTGTTTTTCTTTTGTTGTGTAATTTAATTCGGTGGGAGTAAGATTTTTGATAATAAAATAAATAGAATAAGGTTTTTTGTCTTCTTCTTGTCCAAGGACAACACCTATAGCGACATCTGATGCATCTGAAGAGATGTGAAATGGTAACTTCCAGTTTGGTCCTCTTAGCACCGACGCCATTGAAATTAACCTTTTAAGCTATGCAAATGCAACATAACACTTATAATACCACTGAAATTCCACATTACCAGTTAAAGCATGTAAAGGTACAACTATTCTTGAAATTTTTTCTATGAATCTGCGATAATATCCTGCACAGCCAAGGAAACTACGTACCTTGGTCTATGTACGAGGTGTATGCAATTTAAGGATTACCTCTATCTTTGTTGGGTCTACCTTGATTCCATCTGCAGAAACATAGTGTCCTAGTACCACACCTTCAATCATCATCATATGACATTTATCATGACTCAAACATAGGCTGGTAGCAATGAATTGTTATAGTACCTTCTCCAGATTGCTTAAATATTGATCAAATTCAGTGCCATAGGGGGTAAAATCGTCCATGTAAACTTCAAGTCCTTCATTAATTAAATCATAAAATATGCTTAAAATAGCTCTCTGGAATGTAGATGGAGCATTACATAACCCAAAGGGAAATACTCGATACGTGAAGGTACCCCAAGGACATATAAATGTGGTTTTATCTTGGTCTTCTGGAGCAATCTGAATCTGATTATAACCGCTAAATCCATTTAGAAAAGTGAATAATTTCTCCCATGCTAAAGTATCAAGGACTTGATCTATAAAAGGTAGGGGAAAATGGTCCTTTTGTGTACCTTTATTGAGTTCTTTGTAGTCTACACAGATTCACCACTTACCATTCTATTTAGGGACAATTACCAGTGGGGAGACCCACTGGCTATCTAAAATAGGACATATGAAATCTACATCCAATAGTTTCTGCAATTCTTCTTTGACAATGTCCCTGAGATGAGGGTTTAATATTCGTTGGGGCTGTCAGATGGGTCAGGTATCTTTTTCGATGTAGATATGATGTGTATATAGTTGGGGATCAATGCCCTTCATGTTGGGATACTCCCAAGCAAAATCTTGTTGGTATTTAGCAAGGATCTGGATTAATTTTTGTGGTTGTTGGTCATTCAAATTGGAGTTAATATTCATAAATATTCCTAGTGCAATTTCGACTGCAATGTTGTTATGGACAAAAGTAGTGGGAATCTGTTGCTCCATCAATTCTTCCAAGGGGTCTCCCTGTGCTTCATTATCTAAAACAGCTTTCAACATTTGACATGTTGGGTTTCATATAACAATTGGGTTGTTAATGAAGTTGTTGATCACATCATCTTCTAGTTGGGTTTTCATCCCAGGAGCTTCTTCTAGTGTGAGAGGAGGGCGTATGTTTTCTTTTGGATATCTAAGTGGTTGCAACTGATGATGCATGACGGGATGACTTGGTTTAGTTGGAGGATACAAGATAAGATTATTTATATCACTTACTCTAGAAGTAGTCATGTTTCCTATGCGACATCCTATGTATGCATCTGTTGTTGCTAGCCATGGTCACCCTAATATTAACGGGTGTCCATCTAGTCTACTTCTCAGGTTGATAACTAGGAAATCAGCTGGGTACTCCCAAGAGTCGACCGAGACTGCTATGTCTTGTAATGTGCCTACTGGTATAACCACCGATCTATCAGCCAATTCTAGCATAGTTGAAGTAGGTTCGAAGGAGGTGATACCCAGGACATTACAGGTCTCGGTGGTCAGAATATTGATGGTTTCTCCCAAATCCACCAGTGTATTTGGGAAAAAGCAGCTCTGTATCTGAACTGTTACCATGGGATTTCCTGTATCTACGTATTTAACAAGCTCTTTCTTTCCTATAATAATATCAGATAAATTTCCCACCACACGAACAGTTGATGGATTCTTAGTTTTTCTTCTGGGCTTCTTACCACATAATTCTTTAATTGTTTTCGCATAAATAGGAATATCGTGTAAAGCCTGTAGGAGTGGGATTTTAACACATATATTTTTTAGTTCCCCGACGATATCAAATTTGGGATATACAATTGGTTTTTCTATAATTAGTCTTTTGGGAAATGGGGGAGGAGAGATTACATCTTTATCAGGATTTTGTTGCTCTATTGTATTTCTCCCCTGTTTTGCTTCTTCTGTTATAACCACAGTCGATGGTTTTATTGTTGGTTGTCTATCATTCTCATTCTCTTGTTCTTGATGAATGTCACTTTCCTAAGGATAAATTGCATGCCCCAACCTCAACCGAAGTTCGTTGCATCTTACAAATTTCATTTCACCCTCCAAGTTCTCGACAATTTGCACGAGATGGATTGGTCTATTATTAGGATTTGGGTTGGGTTGAGCTGGTAGTTGAGGGCGCATTTGAGGTTGGAGATTTTGGGGAAATTTAAGTGGAGCTTGTAAAGTGGGATGAGCTTGAGTAACCACTCCCATAGGTTGATTGGTTAGTCCCATGGGGCTCTGCCAATTTTGAGTCCCATTGGGGCCTTGGGAAGTTGTGCTAGTCCACTGTGAAGGATAGGGGCTATTATTTGAATTATGCCAAAATGGGGTAGAGTATTGCAAGTTAGGCCAAGTAGGAATGGCAACCGATTGATTTGGTCAGGGTACAATAGGATATTATTGGGACTGCCAGGTGGGGATAGCAAATGGTTGGCCTTGCCATGTGTTTCCAGGATTATGCTATTGATTATATTGTACAGAAAAGAAAGAAGAAGAATCTTGTAGCGTACCTGGGGGACGATATTTCCATTGGCAATGCTAAGCCATCATATATACCGGTTTTGTTTCCCCTTCTACTTCTTTAAAGATATCTGTCATTCCTGGAAGTGATGGGCATTTCTTTGTCGAATGGCGTTTGGCATAGATAGCGCAGGTTCAAAACATGTCCAAGGGAAACTCCCTTAGACTCTGTTTATTTCTGCACCATGGACAAAATACAACCAACAATTGTTTTGCTTCCTCTTTTCTCTGTTTGGTCTGCAGAATATCCAATTGCATAGTTAAAGTACCCAAAATGTCAGTTTTAAAATTTTCCAAAATATTACCAATTTTTGCTTGGGTGGCACTTCCACTAGTAATGTTGCTACTTCTGGTGATGGGGCCTCGTATTCCCAATTTGGTTTGTTTACTACCACGTGAACACCTAATACACAATTGGACAACTTCATCATATGTTTCTTGATAAATATCTCCTTTTCTCATTAAATTTAACGTTTCTACCCATTCATCCTTCACACCTTTTATTAGAGTGACTTTAAGTATCTCACCTGGTAGTGTACCGTAAGGTGATCTCTACAAGTTATATTGAAATATTTCAACATATTCTTTTATTGTTTCATTTTCTTTTGAAACCATTTTAAATATTTCATCCTTTAAATCCCTAGTTCTACAGTAGTCTTGATATTTCGTAAGGAAGGCTTGATTCATTTCGTCCCATGAATTTATAGTTCCTCCTCCTAGTCCCATAAACCATCGTAAATCTTCTCCTTTCAAAGTGGAAGGAAATGGATTTAGTTTCTAGGGTTCAAAGGTATAGTCATAGCCTCTACACAGGACATCAAATTTGAATAAGAACGCCTCAAGGTCCTCTGAGATCAATCCATTGAAGGTTGGAATATTTTGTAGTTGAATGGATTTCATTGGGGCATTATCAACCGGATCAACTATAAGATATTCCAAAGTGGAAATATGGGGTCATGACTGCTTTTTCTGTGCCATTTGGTCGAAAATATGCCAATAACCTTCAGGGATTTCTTGGTATGGGTGCTCTACTTGGGGTGGATGATTACTTGGATATTTGGTCGCACTACCTATTTATGGGGTTTTAGGTGTTCCTTCTCCTCCCAAAATCACAAGAGATCCAAGTTCAAGTGATTGTGGTTTTGCCTCAGCAATTCCACTGGTCTCCCCCTCTACTTCTCTCAAATTACAAGAATTCCCCTTGCCTAAAGGAATGAAAAGTGGAGTATGTGTATTTTGGAAAATTTGGTCAACTCCTTTAGTTTCACTATGAACCTCAACATGAGCTGCAGTTGGTGAATTTGTTGCTTGAGGGACTCAGGTAGAACCTTTTCGGAGTCCAACCGAGACTTGAGATTCATCTTTTTGGATAATTTTGTCTATAAAAGTGCTACTTCCAGGGGGCACCGGGCCCTGGGATTTTGTAGTTTTTGGTAAGGGTTTTTGTTTTTCAAGTTCTCTCTTATTAGTCATACAGACCGACCCAACTTCTATGCACCTATGGAACCTCTATGCATCAGCTTAAGGTAGGCATTGGCACAATCATTTTACTTGTTTCCTACGTAGGTTCTTACCTTTTGTTTTCAATACCTCATATTTTCAGAGATGCAACCTATACTATCCTTGACAATCTCCCTGGAAACGGTGCCAAAAATGTTGGGCTCTAAATATGTTCTAAAAACAACCTTAGTCTGACATTAATTTTATCAACTAAGGATTCATCTTTTCTCTCAAGATTGTCAGCAAAGTCTATGCAGATAGTTGTAGAGGTTTAAATATTGTAGATAGTTCAATTACAACAAATCTGAGTCTATTTAAATTACTGCAATAACCAATATCTTCACACATTAACTACAAACTATGAAACTAATAACTCAATCAACATAAAATACATTATGGGAAATAACACACCTTGAAACAAAACATCAATTAATTACTAAACTCATTCATTTATTCAATAAACAAAAATTTAATCTACAAAAATACTAATGAATCAATCTCTCAATGATTAATTAACCTATTGGAAAGGAACAATGATTTACTAAATATTTAAGAAGGAACAACAAATGCAAACTCAATGAAAGGAACAACAAATGTGAATTCAATGAAAAGAACAACAAATGTAGATTTAATGAAAGGAACAACAAATGTAAACTTAACGAAAATAATCCACAAATGACAAATTGACAGTAATCAGTATTTGAACAACAATCGATAATCTATTTTTTGCAAATGGAATAACACAGCCAATTCATAATAAAAAGAACACATGAATGAATTTATTCTAACTATTGAAGGAAATATCAAATCACAGTTTTATAACAGAGTCGATAAGATTATAGATAAGATAGTATCTCATGTCGACTGGGCCCACGGTCTTCAGAAGATACTGTTATGAAAAATTCAGTATGCGGAAATGATTAGAACGCTTGAAGCTTCCATTAATTCCATAATTGATAAGTCATTTACGATGGGATTGTTGTACAGAGTGTCAACAATTAAGATATACGAATTTCAGTATCTCTCTATCTTTCACTCTTCTTTATATATTACAATGATATGAGTAAATTAAGTTATCCCGAGGATCGAGAGATCCTCAAGATTGCTTTTTATATTTATGAAGATTGCAAGATAAAAAGTCAATCTTCCTTTGAACCGTTTTGTGTCTGATTTCTTCGATCTTCAATGGTATGTGCATCTTCATGATCTTCTTAATTATCCTCAGTTAACAACAATTGTCCATTTCTGCATAAAATCAAAACAATTCAAACCAAATATTAGAAAATATCTAGTATCATTTAATATTATTTCCTAAGAGATTTTTAATCATTTTCTTCCCTAATTACTTCAAACTAATAGAAAATTAAACAAAGAATATATCATAAACCAAAGTAACAAGGAGAATATTTATACCTTTTTCTTACCCCAACAATCATCTGGAAAAAAACTCCTTACGTGGAACATTTTATTGAGATGAAAAAACCGGTTCAGTAGCAAGGGGTTCTATAGATTGTTGAATGGCCATTGGTTCTTGTGTAGCAATGGGTTCTATATCTTTTTGACTAGCCACTAGTTCTTATGTAGCAGAGGGTTATGTAGCAGTGGGTTATGTAGCTTTTTCACTGACTATTGGTTCTTATATAATAGTGGGTTTTGTAACTCGTTGCCTAGCCACATTTTTACCAGTTGATTCGTATTTATGAGAGGATGAAATAAAACATGTAAATATGACAGAAACACTGTGACACATTAATACTAATTTTATGTTAATGAACAAAATATGTAGAAACTGTAAAATGTAGAGTGAAATGAAATCACTAGAATGGTGGTAGCTTATCTCTGAGAAGATATGTGATGACTTTGTGCATTCGCAAGAACATGATTACAATGAGATCAAAAAGAAATTTTAACATAAAGAATCAATTAGAAACCCCTAAACATCCAAAACCCTAACCCCAAAAGATGAAATGTCAAATGGTTTGTGGGCCATGATGTGGTTAGTTGATACATCAACTTACTAGGGGCATTACTTTTTTATATGATCTCCATTTGGGGCACTCGGTATCTCGTCGAAAAGTTCTAGTTGAGGAGTACACATTCTGAACAACCAAATGCATACTTTCGACTATCTACTAGGACTTTTTGGGCCAAAAAAGTGTCATTTAGGGCCTCAAAATGGCCTTAGAAGTTCAGGACCTGAAAAAACCATAGAAAAAATTTCAAGATGGAAACTGTATTTTGAGTCGGTGGAATAGGTGGGTGGCCATTGATGTCCACCTGGATCACCACCAGACCATGTCCTTCTCCTCTCGAAACAAAGATGGTGTTAAGAACCAAATATCAATATAGCATAGAAAAACCTCAGAATAAGTACTCAATGCCTTGAAAAAGAGACAATTTCATATAATAATCCTCTTTGAGGGGGCAAACTCCTTTTACCCCACATAAATGTTCAAGTACAATATGATTCCAAATGAAAATGTATCCTTAGTATATATAGGATACTAGGAGGTATAATTACAACTAATGGAATAAAGTCGACATAAATAAAATAGCATTACTAATGTAATATGCCCCAATTAAGGGGTAATGATCCAATATTAGGGATTAACATGCCCCTCCCCTTGAGACAAGTGTTGTCCACAACACTTGAGTAACTCTGGATGCTTCTGTATAAAAGATTCATCTTCCCAAGTGGAATCTTCAACTAGTAGTATCGTCCATTTAATGAGATACTCTAAAATGGATCTATTCCTCAGCTGGCGAATTCTTGTGTCAGTGATGGCTTCAGGCTCCAATATGATATTTCCTTCCTCATCAAGTTCTGGAAATATAGTTTGAACTGGGATCTTGTCACCTATAATTTTATTTAAGCATGAAACATGGAAAACTGGGTGTACTCGTGAAGATGCAGGCAACTCCAATTTGTATGCCATAGTACCAATTTTTTGCAACACCTTATAAGGGCCATAGTACTTTGGTGATAATTT
>SNQJ01S0103180.1:73120-83418 GCA_010110895.2 Picea sitchensis
CCTATGGTTCAGCCCTCCTTCCAACCAGCTATTCAGTTTGGTAACTATATGTGTCTGCTCCCTGTCTAGTGATGAAAAAGGGGTTACTTAAGCTGCATTTCCAGGGATGTTCCAAGCTGTGTATACCTGTGTGCTGAAGAGTGTCACTGTCGTCCCTCCAAGAAGTTGTTGTCACCTTCTTCAAGTGCATATCTTCTTACACCGTGATCTCTCTAGGAGCCGTGACTCCTACAAGCATGTATATGGCCCCTAACTATTGAGCCGCATCCCCTTCTAAGCTGGTCGTAACCCCCTTGCTACCTCTTCTTGTATGAGGGTTAGAAACTGATGTGTGTGAGAGGGTTTAATCACAGAAATCTCTGTGTAGTGCTCAAGTGATTTCTCTACCCCTAGTGGCAAGTAAGTCTATTTCATTTCTTGGAAAGAGATCTAACCTACATGGTAGATCTATGATCCTGAAATTTCTCTGAGCATAATTACAAGTGGCTCTATATCTCTAGTGTGTGGCATGAACTCCTACAGAGGTAAGACTACAAGGCAAGTGACCTATTCAGTTTACTATCATCTAGATCTGCCTTGTTCTTTAATTTCTGAAGTTAATCATTTTTCTGTAATCTATCATTCCTTATATCTGTATGTTCCTTAACTCTAAAGCCTGGTTCTGTATGAATTTGAATCCGAAGTTTTCTTGTGATAAGATTTATATCAGATCTACTAATTAGATTGTTTTAGTTAGATCTGTTTTAGATCCATGGTTGAATATGTTCTCTAATGATTAGGTATGTTCTTTGAGCTTTATATCAGATCTAATAATTTGATTTGTCCTTTAGTTAGATATGTTACAGACCCATGATTGAATCTGTCTATATCAGAACTAGCAGTTCAGATCTAATCTTCTGATGTCTACTTACTAAGAAATAGTTTTGATTATCAGGTCAAATCTGAATATTGTGCATACTCAAAAGTTTGATTTGTTGTTCTAAGGATGAGATTTAGCTGTTCCTCTAACTGAATTTTTAAAAAGGCATTTATGTTCTACATTTCTTCTCGAATTCTAACATGAGGCTTATAGAGAAAGAATTGTGATGGAAATACATTAGTCTATAACCAAACGTTGGAAAAAGAAAAAGAAAAAAAGATTTTATCAACATGAGATCATGGATGAATACTTATATATATAATAGCAATATTATTTTGAGAAAATCCTTATAAATTTAAAAAAAAATAGAATTAGTCATGCTAAGTTATCCTCACTTAGAAGTTGAAAGTTACAAGTGGAAAAATATAAAAAAGAAAGGGAAAATTAGTGAAAATTATTGGAGGCTTTTATAAATTTTCATCCATAGCTTTTATATGACTACTACTAATTAAGGAAAGAAAAAATTGAGTAAATTTCATTCATTTAAGTATAATTGATTTTTTCTTAATTTCCCAATTCATCCATTTAAGTATAATTGAATTCTTCTTAGTAACCACAAAACATTCTTTTCACCAATATTGCATTTGGTTTTCTAGTCTAAGTCTGTGTTTGTGTTTCTAATGATATGGATAAACAACAAAGAGAGAAAAATGATGTTGTGGCTTGATTTCATTTTTGTAGCCTCCAAAACCAATGTATATTTATCTTAACTCTAAATTATCAAGGGCCAGAGGGATCAAATCCCTAAAGGTAAAAACATTTTTGAGGGAGAAAAATGTAAGGAATGTTAGCTACTAATTTGGTTTCTCTTAGGTTTATAGAAAGGTTAGAATTTTTTTTTATCAAGATGAGATCAATTTGATGAATACTTATAAGTTATATATTAGCAATATTTTTTGAAGAAAATCTTTATAAATAATATATAGAATTTGTGGATAATACAAACTGAATTCTTATGACTTCAAAATTGAAATCTACAAGTGGAAAAATATAAATAAAGAAAATGATTTATATTTGTAAAGAGAAAGTGAAAATGAAATTATATTGTCTTTATGTATGAATAAGATAAAATAATTTAATTGGGCATGAAGATTTGAGTAGCTAATATGATTTGTTAAACATAAAATAAAATAATTTAATTGGGCATGAAGATTTGAGTAGCTAATATGGTTTGTTAAACATGTGAACAAAGACATGGCATGAAGATTTGAGTAGCTAATATAGCTTGTTAAACATGTGAACAAAGACATGTTTTAAAATACTAAAAAAAAATGAGTAGAGATTTTATTGAGTAGTGATCTTTTTTTTATTTTGTTGGTCTTATACTTATGAATCCATTCTTTTTATTAAAATTTGTACACTCTTTATTAATAAAGTTTAAAAGACAAAATTATTAAAATTTAATTAATAAATTATTATTCTAAATTAATAAATCAATTTAAAATAAATAATTTATTTATATTATTTAAAAATAATATATTGTTTTATTATCATTACAAGTAGACATTTTTTCCTTTATATTTTAATACATTTAATTTTTTCTAATGTAAATATAGATAACTGTAATATAAATATATAGATACATTTAATACAGCCTGAGTGGGCCTAATGGTTAAGAACATGTGTTTCCTCTTAAGAGGTCACAAAATCCAGAGGGGGGTAGGGTATGTATACCTTTGTAGACTTTACCAATCAAATCGTTGGGCGGAGGGGGGTCCCTTGTCCCACAAACAAGGGGGTCTCATACACCAATTTGGTGTGTTGGCTTGGCCGTGACCTTAAAAATAGATTATTATTATTATTATTATTATTATTATTATTATTATTATTATTATTATTATGATAATGTTTAACATAATTCTTTTGGATTAAACTATTGGAATTGCCTAATAAAGTTAAAGAATTGGCATTGCCTAAAGACAGCTAAACATGGAGATGTTAATGCATATATAGTTAGTTTTTTGGGGTTGGGTTAAACAATTGGAATTGCCTAATAAAGTTAAAGAATTGGGATTGTCTAGTAAAAATAAGTTAAATATGGAAATGTCAATGCATACATAATTCTTTTAGATTAAAGAGGAGATGTTAATGCATATATAATTCTTTTGGGTTGGGTTAAACAATTGGAATTTCCTAATAGAGTTAAAGAATTGAGATTGCCTAGTAAAAATAAGCTAAATATAGAAATGTTAATGCATACATAATTCTTTTAGATTAAAAAATTGAGATTAAGTAATAAAAGAATTGAAATTACCTAATTAAAAAAAAAAAAAAAAACTTAAACATTAATGCATACATAATTCTTTTGGGTTAAAAAATTGGGATTGACTAATAAAAGAAGAATTGGGATTGCCTAATTTTAAAAAAAACTAAACATGGAGATGTTAATGCATACATATTAGGAAATCAGTGCAATAATGTTTAACATAGTTTTTTTTGGTTAAAAGAAAAAGCTAAACATAGAGATGTTAATGCATATATATTAGGAAATAAGTGCAATAATGTTTAACATAGCTTTTTGGGTTAAAGAAGTAGGATTGTTTAATAAAAAATAGTTTTTTTGGTTAAAGAAGTAGGATTGTTTAATAAAAAACAGTTAAACCTTTGAAATGTTAATGTATAAAACAAAGGAAATCAGTTTTCGAATTAAAGAGTTTGGATTAAAGAGCATCTAAGCATTAAAAATAGCAAACTAGTGCAGTAATGTTTAACGTAGGATTTTCTGGTTAAAGGATTGGGACAGTTTAACAAAGAGCAGCTAAGTTCTGAATGTTGATGGATAAAAAATTTCGGTTAAAGAGTTTGGTATTGCTTAATAAAGAGCGGCCCAGCATAAAACATAGCAAATCACTGCACTCATGTTTAACATTAATTTTTTTTTAGGGTAAAGAAATGTGATTTCTTGATAAAGAACAGCTAAGCTTAGAAATGTTAACGTATAAAACACAGCAAATCTAAACAAAAATTGCTTTTGAAGTTTAATTGTAGAATTTTTTACATCTCCGTCGACATGGTCTTCTGGACTTCAGAAGACAAAGCCTGTTGCAAACCTAAAATCGATAAAAAAAATACAAGAGCTTTGTCCCTTACGAACTAAAAACAAGCCACAACAAATAATAAATAGTTCAGAACTTTGTCCCTTTGTACAGCGTTCAGTGCTTTTGCTTTCAGAGTTTTCTTAGGTTTTGTTTCAGTTTCGATGCTGTCCGTTTGTATAGACAAATCATATTTAATATCGTTCTAGGTTAACCACAGTTCTTGATGCAAGAGAATAGGTATATAGAGAGAGAGAGAGCTAGTTTATACATTCATTATAATTTTGCTTCAATCTAAGAGAAGCAAATTTACGAAAAAATAACAGTCAACCAAAAATAAATAAATGTACGCGCAGCAAAAAATTCAAACTATTAATGCCCATTTTTATCTTCGACTGACAGTTTTAATTTGCGGTTGGGATCAACCGTTAAACATTATGCACCCTAGATGAGAAATGGGATTACGATGGAGACAATTTTTGTCAGGTGATACATTTTATTTACTGGTGAATATATCAGTATATTAGCAAATTTGTGGTTGGTTAACATTTAGAGGTTTGGGTTGATTTAGAAAATGAAAAACTAATCACTTAGATGTGGTAATCAGCTAATCATAGTAGTAAATTTTAAATATGATTAAGTAAAAGTAAAAAAGTAAACAGGTAAAAGGAAGTTAGTAATTGAAATCACAACCATTGATTTATTGGAACAATTAAGACTATTTCATCAATATTTAATTTCTTTCATACAAATAAAACTGATTAAGCACTAAAAACCTATTAAATATGCCCATTGTCAACTTATAAAAATAACTATCTAGGCGTTAAGGCTTTCAGATGAAGTTGAATTTGTCACTGAACACTGCATTTCTGGTTATTGATTTTATAGATAGAAAGATGAGTTGATAGGGTAATAGCAGTGTGAATTAAATTGGTTGGAGATTGATAAGACTTACCTGCTTCCCAACAGCTGAGCACTCAGCAAANTTGAATTTGTCACTGAACACTGCATTTCTGGTTATTGATTTTATAGATAGAAAGATGAGTTGATAGGGTAATAGCAGTGTGAATTAAATTGGTTGGAGATTGATAAGACTTACCTGCTTCCCAACAGCTGAGCACTCAGCAAAGAAGGGTGCAATTGTTTGTGACTCCATATCTTCAGTTTCAGTATTTTCATGACCTGTTCTTGCTCATCGATCTTCTACGGAATGCAACAATCACAAGGTCATGAGCTCGACACTCCCGGCCTCCACTACTACCGTATGCGACTCAACCTGAAGAAGGATTAACTGACTGCCTCCCGACTCATAATGAACACACTCTTAAAATTTCTAACTACTGTTGGCCGGGTTGCTGATCGTCGTTGCTGGTGTCTTGTTGCTGTTGCCTCTGGTGATCATACTGATCAGGGCTGCTCATAGGCCTTCCGGCATTATATGCGCCGAGAGGTGCGATGATTCCATAAGGCCCTTCCCCTCCCAGGCCAAGCCCTATGCCGGGATGCTGTGGGGAGCCTTGCTGCAGCAACATGGAGCTCATGGGCATGTGGGCTCCTAGATGGGCGGTCTGGAGTTCGATCCCCGAGAGATTGATTCTGGGCATGAGAGTAAAGCCACTGGGCAGCATCTGGGTGGGGAGAGGCATCATGGGATTCGAAGCTGATTGCAGATTGTTATGATCTCCGCCTCTTCCAGTGCCGAGATGGATAGAGGTACTCGCAGGAGCTGCTAAACGATAGCCGGAAGTCCATAACTGCTCTGTGGATTGATTAAGCCCTACACTGGCGGGTGGGGTCGAGCTCGAGCCGGCGGTCACAGGGAGCATCCATATGGTTCCGGGCATTGGCGATCGGCTGCTGGTAGGCGCCACTGTCCACACGGCGGCGGCAGCAGGAGGCATGAGACCCGCGGCCTGGCTGGACAGGCTAGTAGAACCCGGCCCATACTTAGAACCCGTCGTCGCACTCGTCAAGAAACCGGTCCCGCGTTCTGATTCATCGTGCATGTGACCAACGGACTGCTCCCCCTTCCCAGGCGGCACGGACCCCATGACGAAGCCCTCGTGATGGAAACCCATAGAAGCGCCCGCCAGTCCTTTCATAAACCTCCTCTCCGCCATTTCAGAATCCCTCATGTCGGGCTCTGATCCAGTCCCACGGAGAGCCAACCCCATCGAACCATAGGACGTCGAAGGGCGCCCGCCCACCATACTACCCGAACTCCGGATAGAACCCGACATATTCGTGGCCGACGCGGGTATCGTTCCGGTGCCGGTTACGGCTATTATCGACGGCTCCGCCTGCTGTAACAACCATTGAATCGTCTCTCCGTCGGACTTGTGGCCCAACTCTCGCGTCAGCTGAAAGATCCTCGCAGCGCATGTGGCCGGCATCCGGATTCGCCTGCCCCTGCCATCGACTTTAGTATGCCTATCCTTGGTCGGTTTCTTCGGCGGAACCTTCTTAATCTCCCCTCCCTGTTCGCTGGCGGCGCCGCTGCTCGTAGCTGCCACTACAGCGTTTTGAACCTGTGGCACTGCCTTTGTCTCCTCCACCGGTCTGCTGACCGTCACCAAAGCCACGCTCGCAGCATTCATTTGCTGATCCGCCCTTTCTTTGCCCGAATATTCGCGATACCCTCCCAGTGCCCTGCCGCCCCCTTCAATTCTACTGTTCCCCGCCATTGCCGCCTGCATAGCCTGCACAAGGCTCCCTCTTCCGAGCTGCAATCCGGGGTGCTGCGCTTCCATTACTCTCGACGAAGACGAAGACCCATGATAACCCTGCACCAAAGACCGCTGGAGACCTCCCAGCTCTGAGATCTCACACCCGCCGCCGGAATCCCTCTGTTCGGACTTACCTCGATCTGAACGTTCATCGGGCTCCATAACTCTACCAACAAACCTCCCACATTAATCCACCATAACCGAATCCCCTAAACCTGCAAACAATACAACCCAGACCACGGATCGGACCACGACATCCATTACCACAATCACGCAGCGTAGCTCATCGCAGCCACCCTAAGAGATTCAACATCGGCCCACCTCGCTGGTCCGGCGCTCCGATCACATACTGTTCTCTTCTTTAACACAAAACCCCACCGCACCGGATCAGTCGCCCGTCTAACCCCACCATATACAAATGGCTGGCCCATTGTAAAACTTACACAGAGTCGAATCTCGATCCATCGAAATCCCTAATCCCTAATCCAAAGTCCAAACCAAAACCTTGAATCAAATAAATGCCAAGGCCCTGTCTTGCATCTGCCCGCAGATGGGGGAGATTAAACAAAGAAAACTACAGTATAAACATCGAGAAACTGATCTCGACCCCACGCCCGCCTCCCTTGTGGCCAACGCTCTCCCAGAGGTTCCATCATGGCCCGCATTTTCCACCAAACCAACAAACTTCATTCCTCTTCCCTCCTCTTCTTCCTGCAGTGCACTGCACTCCACTCTACAAACGACAATTATTCACCATGATGTTCTATTCTTACGCTGCGGTATCTACAGTCGACAGCACAGCTTAAAAAAATAAAAAAAATATGACAACACAATTAACGCCCGTCCGCTAGCCTAACCGTCCTCTCGCCCGCCCGCCCGCACGCACACTGAGTCCTTCCCTAATCCTATTACAGAAACTAAGCGTACTGCAAACGCAAAACCCTAATCTCACTCAAACTGCTTTACGAGGACAATGCATTTCGTCAGCCATGCACAGTGCCTTTCCACGTGGGTACCACCACTCCCCGCCTTTTTAACCGCCAGTCAACGCCGCCGCTCCACCCCGCCGGCTCCCGCTCCGCTCCGCTTCGAGGTTTTTATCCCCGCCCGAGGCCCGTAACACCCGTTCCGGTGAAATGGTCGGGGTCGGTCACCCGGCCCGAAGCCCTTCTTCGCCGCTGCTCCTTGTGTTTGGTGCTTGTTGTATTATGTCCTAATGCCCCTACTAACCCAACCGCCTCACCCGCTTTCCGGCACACAACACCGAGAGTCGAGCAGTCTCGGTATATACCCATGGGGTAACATTCCCACTAGTCTCACCAATGGGCCCCACCGCGCCATCATAATTTTTTCGAGCGGGGGAAAATGTAAAGTTGACAAATCTAAGGTGAGCGGGTATTATTTATTTCACATCATGCCCTCTTTTCTGCAAATTGGCCCCAAGCACCTAATGGGATAATGCCACGTAATGATTCCTCCTTAGTATTTATAAGGACAGTGAAAGCAACTGGCCCTAGCTTAAGCATCATAGAATACGAAATTAATTAAATTGATCTAAATGGAATTAGCTCTATTAAATTTCGCTACAACTTTATGCCCATTCAAAATTGTTCTCCTCCTTTCCTCTTTTGACTCTTGGAACTCTCGACCCATCCTCCATATGTACATCCTCGATTACCAGCTCAGCGCCCCTGTACAATGTATACACCACCCTAAGATCACGGGGTTCAAGGGACAACATCTTTGGCGGCCTCTCGTTGTTGTTGACAGGGGAGGCCATGAGGCAAGGCCCTTCTCAGGATGGGGGCAACACCCCTACATTTACACAGTGACACAAACATAGTTACCTATGTTATGAGGCAAGGCACTTCTCAGGGTTGAGGGGCAAGACCCAGGCCATGAGGCAAGGCCCTTCTCAGGGTTGAGGGGGCAACACCCCTACATTTACACAATGACACAAACATAGTTATCTATGTTAGGTTATGTGTAGAAGTCAATTTTGTTAAAGCTCTACCTGAAGACATCTCCATTGAGAAGATTTGGAATAAAATTTAGATTATAAATGAGTAGAGTTTAGATGTAAAGCATGCTTTGAAAATGTTTCGTAGTGATTTTTTTTATTTTTTTTTGCCTCAAGCAAACAATAAATTCGAAAAAGTCCTCCAATCATTCTAGAAAAACGACTTATAAGAAGCATAGTCACAAACATACATGGTGGAAGAGTGTTGAAAAGCACCACCACTCAATGGAAATGGTAGAATTCTCCACAAAGAAGAAACATAAAATCATGCCAACAATCTTTGAAAAGTTGGTTAGCCTAACATAAGGCAAGGTAAACCTTTCACCTATTCTTTCTTATTCAAAGAACAATAATAAGAATGAATCTAAATAAGAACCACATCTAATTAATCTATCCTCGTATTAGAATAGCATAGTCTCAACATATTATGATTTGGACATTTTTTTCTTCATTTTTTTTTATCATTTTTTATTGAAATCTAGTCAAAATTTTAAAAGAAATATTGGAATTGCAAATATTCATTATTAAAATAGAGTAATAGAGACACTAATAAAGACATTTGAGAACGTTGAATCTATTATATTCAAAAATACAATTTCAAAGATGAAAAATTATAATTTGACAAAAAAAATTATGTAACTAAAATTTGATGATGATTGCTATTTCATTTTAAATCATATAACATTTAGACTTCTTCTAAAATTTAAACTTTAAAAATATACAATAACATAAGCATAAAATTTCCAAAGGAGAATACCAAAAGGAAATTTCCAAGTGGACAAATATTTTATTTCATTAAATAAATGACATATATTTGAAATCATTTATGTATTATAATAGCAGTGTTAAGATGGAATAGCATTCATTTTAATTAATGGCATATATTTGGAATCCTTTATTATAATATGAGTGTTAACATGCAATAGCATTCATTTATGCTTTATTTATTTGAATTATCATAAAATTTGTGGTTTCATAATATTTATTTATTATATAATAAAGATTTTAATTTTAAAGTATAGTATGGTAATATTTTAATATAGTTTTTTTTAAATTTAAATATATTTAAAGTATTATATTTGTGCATTAATGTTGAAATCACATTTTTTTTTAAGATATGAGGTTAAATTGTAATTAAATTGGTATATCTTGTTTTATGTATGGGGTTAAGGTAAGTTAATTTTTTAGGAAAGCACATGATCCTTTTGCTAGATCTTCAATATGATTAGTAGGAATATTAAATTTATTTTAAATACAGATTTGGGTAGAAACTATCTTTGACCCAAAAACATCTAGCAAGAGTGGATGCCTACAGATCACCAAAAATTTATTTCAAGTGGTGTAGTTTAGTTATTATTTCAAATGGTGTAGTTTTTTTGAAATACAATGATATATTTGCATGCTTTGGAGCTTAAAAGAACTTTTAATTCATTTATGTTTTATTCCATTTACTATAAAATTTGTGGTAGATATTATTATTGGCTAAAAAAAAAAATTTGATTAGATTGTCTATTCATTACAAAGAAAAGTAGTAAGTGAGCATTTTTGTTAGAGAATTTTGAATTTATTACATATCTTTAAATTATATTCCATGAGGG
>SNQJ01S0103180.1:88056-100462 GCA_010110895.2 Picea sitchensis
CCGCAGGTTTCGAACCGGTGACTTTAACATCACGGAGTGGCTTAACAACACACTCCGTCACCGACTGTCCTACACCTCGGGGACAAATTGTCCAAACATTATGAAACAAGACAATTTTTTTTTAAATAGAAAATTATATTGATTGTGCACTACACAATAAAATAAACTAAAAAAATAACAATTTTACTATAATTTTTTTTTATGACAAATAGAAGAAAAAATAAACGAATTTTATTATATAATGAAATTGTCCAAACATTATGAAACAAGACAATTTTTTTTTAAATAGAAAATTATATTGGTTGTGCACTACACAATAAAATAAACTAAGAAAATAACAATTTTACTAAGTCTTGGTCGATCTTAATTCCCTTAAAAACTCCATATCTTTTTTCTTCTAATAAGACTTTTGGCATTGTTTAGTTATTTTCTTTTCTCTCTTATTATTGCTTGTATATAGAAGGCCCAAACCCTCTAATTTTATTGTGAGGATTGATTTATTAGGTGTAATGTCCACATAGATTTTTCATCCTTGTTGTTTTTCTAAAAATAATAACAAGTGGATATTCTACCTTGTCCTACTCCATATTTATGACTTTTTCGATCGGATTGTTACCAATCTTTTTTATTTCTTCTCCATGTTCTTCTATAAAGGATGAATTCATCACTTCTATCAAGTGGTGGTTCCTTTGAACACCCTTCCACAATATGAGTTTTGGGTTTTTATTTACGTTGTTTCCTTTAGAAGGATTAGGGGGCTTTTCCTAATCCATTATTTTTTTGGGCAAGAACTCACCAAATGACCATACTCAAAGCATGTTATGCATCGAGGGATAATTTTAAGGATGGAAATTTATTTTGAAATGTAGAAACTTTAGTGAATCTCACTGGTCATTTATATCTCAAATGTTTGGGGATATTTTTGATAAAATATTCAAATTTCTAAGGATTTTATATTGTTTTTATAAATTTTTGGCGATTTTTAAGGTAAAATAATTTTGTCCTATAGAATTTGGGCGAATACTTTTTAGAATAGAGAATCTTTTTTTTGGAAAAAGCATGGAAAATTAGCCCATGAGAGAAATTTAGCCCCTAAAATTTTTCAAACCTTCCTTGCTACCTCATTTGAGATGTCCTCATGTAGTTCTTTAGTGAAATCCACTTCTACACACAAATTGACATTTGGTGTGATATGTTTATTACTTGATATAAGCCCAATATCAAAGTCAAATGACATTGTTAAACCAATGGGACTAGTTAAGTTAAGTTAAACTATGGAAATGAATTATGCATTGCTTTTGAGAGAGAGCTTCAAATAGAGAGGAAAAAAGTCCTCATCTAAATGCTAACCAAAACTATGTGTCCCTTCTTTTATGTGGTAAATAAATAGTGTAGTAAGATAATGTTGGGAATGTGGTATATTCTTTGAAAGATTATCTCTCTGTGTTATTTATATGCATCAAGTGGATTGCAAAGGACCCCCTTGCCCCCAAAACAAATTGGGCTATTTTTGGTATGTTTTTGGCTTGTTTCAGCCAATGTTTTGTTGTCCCATTGTAATCTAATCTTGGTTAAGGGATTGGGTTTGTAGTCTAATTATTCTTTTAGATGTTGTCCCATTGTAATCTAATCCCGGTTAAGGGGTTGGTTTTGTATTCTAATTAGTCTTTTACATGCTACAAAATACCTAAATATTGTATTATGTGTAGTCAAGCTAATACAATGAAGAAGATTGAAGTGTGGCCCTAAGGTTTGATGGTTTTATCGATTAAGAGTTTCCAAGGTAGATCTCTATGTATTATGTACTATGTGTTTGGTATTTTTGTTCTTTCTATTTTTCTTAAAAAATTGTATGCATTGTTTCCCTTAAAAAATGTTTAAAACTTACAAATAAGTGGTCCTTTTCTCAACAAAGGCTCTCTATCTACAACTCTCAATATGAATATTTCTATGATTTTGGTTTCGGTGGAATTCAAGGAAGAGGAAACAATGCATCAATTGATGGAGGAAATGGACTTGGTCAAGTAGGCATCTCAACCTTCCAACCATGGGTATGATGATTCTATAAGGAAGCATGTGTTTTACTAAGTTTGTGGTTACCAATGTTATGTAATTTTGCTTTATATTTAGGTGTCTTTTACAGATTTTACTCTAGTAACAATCCTTTAAATAGTTTGGTAAGAAAAGCCACAATGATTTACAACTTAGAATCCATAAGCAAAAATAGAACAAATGTTTATTGAACTATCATCAACTCTCAAATTTGTATTATCTCTTTTAACAACTTGAATGCAACTTTTTTTAATACAAACTATACATGTTTAAAAAGAAGACGAAGATAAATGGCCCTCATGGAATATAATTTAAAGATATGTAATAAATTCAAAATTCTCTAACAAAAATGCTCACTTACTACTTTTCTTTGTAATGAATAGACAATCTAATCATAAATATTTTTTAGCAAATAATAATATCTACCACAAGTTTTATAGTAAATGAATAAAACATAAATGAATTAAAAGTTCTTTTAAGCTCCAAAGCATGCAAATATATCATTGTATTTCAAGAAAACTACACCATTTGAAATAATAACTAAACTACACCACTTGAAATGAATTTTTGGTGATATGTAGGTATCCACTCTTGCTAGATGTTTTTGAGTTAAAGGTAGTTTCTACCCAAATCCGTATTTAAAATAAATTTAATATCCCTACTAATCATATTTGAAATAATAACTAAACTACACCACTTGAAATGAATTTTTGGTGATATGTAGGTATCCACTCTTGCTAGATGTTTTTGAGTTAAAGGTAGTTTCTACCCAAATCCGTATTTAAAATAAATTTAATATCCCTACTAATCATATTGAGGATCTAGCAAAAAGATCATGTGTTTTTCTAAAAAAATTAACTTACCTTAACTCCATAACCCCATACATAAAGCAAGATATACCAATTTAATTACAATTTAACTTCATATCTAAAAAAAAATGTGATTTCAACATTAATGCACCAATATAATACTTTAAATATATTTAAATAAAAAAAAAACTATATTAAAATACTACCATAATATACTTCAAAATTAAAATCTTTATTATATAATAAATAAATATTATGAAACCACTATGATAATTCAAATAAAGCATAAATTTTATGATAATTCAAATAAAGCATAAATGAATACTATTCCATCTTAACACTCATATTATAATAAAGGATTCCAAATATATACCATTAATTAAAATGAATGCTATTCCATCTTAACACTGCTATTATAATACATAAATGATTTCAAATATATGTCATTTATTTAATGAAATAAAATATTTGTCCACTTGGAAATTTTCTTTTGGTATTGTCTTTTGGAAATTTTATGCCTATGTTATTATAATTTCTAAAGTTTAAATGTTAGAAGAAGTCTAAATGTTATATGATTTAAAATGAAATATCAATCATCATCAAATTTTAGTTACATAATTTTTTTATTAAATTATAATTTTTTACTTTTAAAATTATATTTTTGAATGTAATAGATTCAACGTTCTTAAATGTCTTTATTAGTGTCTCTATTACTGTATTTTAATAATGAATATTTACAATTCCAATATTTCTTTTACAATTTTGACTAGATTTCAATAAAAAATGATAAAAAAAATGGAAAAAAAATGTCCAAATCATAGTATGTTGAGACTATGCTATTCTAATACGAGGATAAATTAATTAGATGTAGTTCTTATTTAGATTCATTCTTATTATTGTTCTTTGAATAAGAAAAGAATAGGTGGAAGGTTTACCTTGCCTTATGTTAGGCTAACCAACTTTTCAAAGATTGTTGGCATGATTTTATGTTTCTTCTTTGTGGAGAATTCTACCATTTCCATTGAGTGGTGGTACTTTTCAACACTCTTCCACCATGTATGTTTGTGACTATGCTTCTTATAAGTCTTTCTTCAAGAAGGATTGGAGGACTTTTTCGAATTTATTGTTTGCTTGAGGCAAAAAAAAAAGTCACTAGGGACCATTCTCAAAGCATGCTTTACATCTAAACTCTACTCATTTATAGTCTAAATTTTATTCCAAATCTTCCTTGCTATCTCAATGGAGATGTCTTCATGTAGAGCTTTAACAAAATCGACTTCTACACATAACCTAACATAAATAACTATGTTTGTGTCACTATGTAAATGTAGGGGTGTTGCCCCCTCAACTCTGAGAAGGGCCTTGCCTCATGGCCTGGGTCTTGCCCCCTCAACCCTGAGAAGTGCCTTGCCTCATAACATAGGTAACTATGTTTGTGTCACTTTGTAAATGTAGGGGTGTTGCCCCCTCCACCCTGAGAAGGGCCTTGCCTCATGGCCTCCCCTGTCAACAACAACGAGAGGCCGCCAAAGATGTTGTCCCTTGAACCCCGTGATCTTAGAGTGGTGTATACATTGTACAGGGGCGCTGCGCTGGTAATCGAGGATGTACATATGGAGGATGGGTCGAGAGTTCCAAGAGTCAAAAGAGGAAAGGAGGAGAACAATTTTGAATGGGCATAAAGTTGTAGCGAAATTTAATAGAGCTAATTCCATTTAGATCAATTTAATTAATTTCGTATTCTATGATGCTTAAGCTAGGGCCAGTTGCTTTCACTGTCCTTATAAATACTAAGGAGGAATCATTACGTGGCATTATCCCATTAGGTGCTTGGGGCCAATTTGCAGAAAAGAGGGCATGATGTGAAATAAATAATACCCGCTCACCTTAGATTTGTCAACTTTACATTTTCCCCCGCTCGAAAAAATTATGATGGCGCGGTGGGGCCCATTGGTGAGACTAGTGGGAATGTTACCCCATGGGTATATACCGAGACTGCTCGACTCTCGGTGTTGTGTGCCGGAAAGCGGGTGAGGCGGTTGGGTTAGTAGGGGCATTAGGACATAATACAACAAGCACCAAACACAAGGAGCAGCGGCGAAGAAGGGCTTCGGGCCGGGTGACCGACCCCGACCATTTCACCGGAACGGGTGTTACGGGCCTCGGGCGGGGATAAAAACCTCGAAGCGGAGCGGAGCGGGAGCCGGCGGGGTGGAGCGGCGGCGTTGACTGGCGGTTAAAAAGGCGGGGAGTGGTGGTACCCACGTGGAAAGGCACTGTGCATGGCTGACGAAATGCATTGTCCTCGTAAAGCAGTTTGAGTGAGATTAGGGTTTTGCGTTTGCAGTACGCTTAGTTTCTGTAATAGGATTAGGGAAGGACTCAGTGTGCGTGCGGGCGGGCGGGCGAGAGGACGGTTAGGCTAGCGGACGGGCGTTAATTGTGTTGTCATATTTTTTTTATTTTTTTAAGCTGTGCTGTCGACTGTAGATACCGCAGCGTAAGAATAGAACATCATGGTGAATAATTGTCGTTTGTAGAGTGGAGTGCAGTGCACTGCAGGAAGAAGAGGAGGGAAGAGGAATGAAGTTTGTTGGTTTGGTGGAAAATGCGGGCCATGATGGAACCTCTGGGAGAGCGTTGGCCACAAGGGAGGCGGGCGTGGGGTCGAGATCAGTTTCTCGATGTTTATACTGTAGTTTTCTTTGTTTAATCTCCCCCATCTGCGGGCAGATGCAAGACAGGGCCTTGGCATTTATTTGATTCAAGGTTTTGGTTTGGACTTTGGATTAGGGATTAGGGATTTCGATGGATCGAGATTCGACTCTGTGTAAGTTTTACAATGGGCCAGCCATTTGTATATGGTGGGGTTAGACGGGCGACTGATCCGGTGCGGTGGGGTTTTGTGTTAAAGAAGAGAACAGTATGTGATCGGAGCGCCGGACCAGCGAGGTGGGCCGATGTTGAATCTCTTAGGGTGGCTGCGATGAGCTACGCTGCGTGATTGTGGTAATGGATGTCGTGGTCCGATCCGTGGTCTGGGTTGTATTGTTTGCAGGTTTAGGGGATTCGGTTATGGTGGATTAATGTGGGAGGTTTGTTGGTAGAGTTATGGAGCCCGATGAACGTTCAGATCGAGGTAAGTCCGAACAGAGGGATTCCGGCGGCGGGTGTGAGATCTCAGAGCTGGGAGGTCTCCAGCGGTCTTTGGTGCAGGGTTATCATGGGTCTTCGTCTTCGTCGAGAGTAATGGAAGCGCAGCACCCCGGATTGCAGCTCGGAAGAGGGAGCCTTGTGCAGGCTATGCAGGCGGCAATGGCGGGGAACAGTAGAATTGAAGGGGGCGGCAGGGCACTGGGAGGGTATCGCGAATATTCGGGCAAAGAAAGGGCGGATCAGCAAATGAATGCTGCGAGCGTGGCTTTGGTGACGGTCAGCAGACCGGTGGAGGAGACAAAGGCAGTGCCACAGGTTCAAAACGCTGTAGTGGCAGCTACGAGCAGCGGCGCCGCCAGCGAACAGGGAGGGGAGATTAAGAAGGTTCCGCCGAAGAAACCGACCAAGGATAGGCATACTAAAGTCGATGGCAGGGGCAGGCGAATCCGGATGCCGGCCACATGCGCTGCGAGGATCTTTCAGCTGACGCGAGAGTTGGGCCACAAGTCCGACGGAGAGACGATTCAATGGTTGTTACAGCAGGCGGAGCCGTCGATAATAGCCGTAACCGGCACCGGAACGATACCCGCGTCGGCCACGAATATGTCGGGTTCTATCCGGAGTTCGGGTAGTATGGTGGGCGGGCGCCCTTCGACGTCCTATGGTTCGATGGGGTTGGCTCTCCGTGGGACTGGATCAGAGCCCGACATGAGGGATTCTGAAATGGCGGAGAGGAGGTTTATGAAAGGACTGGCGGGCGCTTCTATGGGTTTCCATCACGAGGGCTTCGTCATGGGGTCCGTGCCGCCTGGGAAGGGGGAGCAGTCCGTTGGTCACATGCACGATGAATCAGAACGCGGGACCGGTTTCTTGACGAGTGCGACGACGGGTTCTAAGTATGGGCCGGGTTCTACTAGCCTGTCCAGCCAGGCCGCGGGTCTCATGCCTCCTGCTGCCGCCGCCGTGTGGACAGTGGCGCCTACCAGCAGCCGATCGCCAATGCCCGGAACCATATGGATGCTCCCTGTGACCGCCGGCTCGAGCTCGACCCCACCCGCCAGTGTAGGGCTTAATCAATCCACAGAGCAGTTATGGACTTCCGGCTATCGTTTAGCAGCTCCTGCGAGTACCTCTATCCATCTCGGCACTGGAAGAGGCGGAGATCATAACAATCTGCAATCAGCTTCGAATCCCATGATGCCTCTCCCCACCCAGATGCTGCCCAGTGGCTTTACTCTCATGCCCAGAATCAATCTCTCGGGGATCGAACTCCAGACCGCCCATCTAGGAGCCCACATGCCCATGAGCTCCATGTTGCTGCAGCAAGGCTCCCCACAGCATCCCGGCATAGGGCTTGGCCTGGGAGGGGAAGGGCCTTATGGAATCATCGCACCTCTCGGCGCATATAATGCCGGAAGGCCTATGAGCAGCCCTGATCAGTATGATCACCAGAGGCAACAGCAACAAGACACCAGCAACGACGATCAGCAACCCGGCCAACAGTAGTTAGAAATTTTAAGAGTGTGTTCATTATGAGTCGGGAGGCAGTCAGTTAATCCTTCTTCAGGTTGAGTCGCATACGGTAGTAGTGGAGGCCGGGAGTGTCGAGCTCATGACCTTGTGATTGTTGCATTCCGTAGAAGATCGATGAGCAAGAACAGGTCATGAAAATACTGAAACTGAAGATATGGAGTCACAAACAATTGCACCCTTCTTTGCTGAGTGCTCAGCTGTTGGGAAGCAGGTAAGTCTTATCAATCTCCAACCAATTTAATTCACACTGCTATTACCCTATCAACTCATCTTTCTATCTATAAAATCAATAACCAGAAATGCAGTGTTCAGTGACAAATTCAAYTTCATCTGAAAGCCTTAACGCCTAGATAGTTATTTTTATAAGTTGAYAATGRRCAYATTTAATAGGTTTTTAGTGCTTAATCAGTTTTRTTTGTATGAAMRARATTAAATATTGATGRAATAGTCTTARTYGTTCCAATAAATCAATGGTTGTSATTTCAAYTACTAACTTCCTTTTACMTGTTTAYTTTTTTACTTTTACTTRATCATATTTAAAATTTACTACTWTGRTTAGCTRATTACCACATCTAAGTGATTARYTTTTCATTTTCTAAAYCAACCCAAACCTYTAARTGTTAACCAACCACAAATTTGCTAATATACTRATATATTCACYAGTAAATAAAATGTATCACCTGACAAAAATTGTCTCCATCGTAATCCCATTTCTCATCTAGGGTGCATAATGTTTAACGGTTGATCCCAACCGCAAATTAAAACTGTCAGTCGAAGATAAAAATGGGCATTAATAGTTTGAATTTTTTGCTGCGCGTACATTTATTTATTTTTGGTTGACTGTTATTTTTTCGTAAATTTGCTTCTCTTAGATTGAAGCAAAATTATAATGAATGTATAAACTAGCTCTCTCTCTCTCTATATACCTATTCTCTTGCATCAAGAACTGTGGTTAACCTAGAACGATATTAAATATGATTTGTCTATACAAACGGACAGCATCGAAACTTACAAACTGAAACAAAACCTAAGAAAACCCTGAAAGCAAAAGCACTGAACGCTGTACAAAGGGACAAAGTTCTGAACTATTTATTATTTGTTGTGGCTTGTTTTAAGTTCGTAAGGGACAAAGCTCTCGTTTTTTTTTTTCGATTTTAGGTTTGCAACAGGCTTTGTCTTCTGAAGTCCAGAAGACCGTCTCGACGGAGATGTAAAAAATTCTACAATTAAACTTCAAAAGCAATTTTTGTTTAGATTTGCTATGTTTTATACGTTAACATTTCTAAGCTTAGCTGTTCTTTATCAAGAAATCCCATATCTTTACCCTAAAAAAATAATGTTAAACATGAGTGCAGTGATTTGCTATGTTTTATGCTGGGCCGCTCTTTATTAAGCAATACCAAACTCTTTAACCGAAAAACTTTATCCATCAACATTCAGAACTTAGCTGCTCTTTGTTAAACTGTCCCAATCCTTTAACCAGAAAATCCTACGTTAAACATTACTGCACTAGTTTGCTATTTTTAATGCTTAGGTGCTCTTTAATCCAAACTCTTTAATTCGAAAACTGATTTCCTTTGTTTTATACATTGGCTCCTCTTTAATCCAAACTCTTTAATTCGAAAACTGATTTCCTTTGTTATATACATTAACATCTCAAAGGTTTAACTGTTTTTTATTAAACAATCCTACTTCTTTAACCCAAAAAGCTATGTTAAACATTATTCACTGATTTCCTAATATGTATGCATTAACATCTCTATGTTTAGCTTTTTCTTTTACCCCCAAAAAACTATGTTAAACATTATTGCACTGATTTCCTAATATGTATGCATTAACATCTCCATGTTTAGTTTTTTTTTTAAATTAGGCAATCCCAATTCTCTTTTATTAGTAAATCTCAATTTTTTAACCCAAAAGAATTATGTATTCATTAATATCTTATCTTCATGTTTAACTCTTTTTTTTAATTAGGTAATCTTAATTCTTTTATTACTTAATCCCAATTCTTTAATTTAAAAGAATTATGTATTTTTTTAATTAGATAATCTCAATTCTTTTATTACTTAATCTCAATTCTTTAATCTAAAATAATTATGTATGCATTAACATCTCCATATTTAACTTATTTTTATTAGGCAATCCCAATTCTTTAACTTTATTAGGCAATTCCAATTGTTTAACCCAACCCCAAAAAATTATATATACATTAACATCTCCATGTTTAACTGTTTTTATTAGGCAATCCCAATTCTTTAACTCTATTAGGCAATTCCAATTGTTTAATCCAAAATAATTATGTTAAACATTATTGCAGTTATCTATATTTACATTAGAAAAAATTAAATGTATTAAAATATAAAGGGAAAAATGTCTACTTGTAATGATAATAAAACAATATATTATTTTTAAATAATATAAATAAATTATTTTAAATTGATTTATTAATTTAGAATAATAATTTATTAATTAAATTTTAATAATTTTGTCTTTTAAACTTTATTAATTAAGAGTGTATAAATTTTAATAAAAAAAATGGATTCATAAGTGTAAGACCAACAAAATAAAAAAAATCACTACTCAATAAAATCTCTACTCATTTTTTTGGTAGTATTTTAAAACATGTCTTTGTTCACATGTTTAACAATCTATATTAACTACTCAAATCTTCATGCCATGTGTTTGTTCACATGTTTAACAAGCCATACTAGCTACTCAAATCTTCATGCCCAATTAAATTATTTTATCTTCTTCATACATAAAGACAATATAATTTCATTTTCACTTTCTCTTTACAAGTATAAATCATTTTCTTTATTTATATTTTTCTTTATAGTTTGTATTATTGACAAATTCTTTCTATATATTTTTTGTTTGTTAATTTGTGCGGGACAAATCACCCGGGGATTGCACCCGGCCTGAGCCACACCAACCCTTAACATGATTGGATTTTTTGTCCCCGCGAACCGATGACTTTAACATCACGGAGTGGCTTAACAACACACTCCATTTTTCTCCCTCAAAAATGTTTTTACCTTTAGGGATTTGATCCCTCTGGGCCCTTGATAGATTTAGAGTTAAGATAAATATACATTGGTTCTGGAGGCTACAAAAATGAAATCAAGTCACAACATCATTTTTCTCTCTTTGTTGTTTATCCATATCATTAGAAACACAAACACAGACTTAGATTAGAAAACCAAATGCAATATTGGTGAAAATAATGTTTTGTGGCAGTTACTAAGAAGAATTCAATTATACTTAAATGGATGAATTGGAAAATTAAGAAGAATTCAATTATACTTAAATGGATGAAATTTACTCAATTTTTTCTTTCCTTAATTAGTAGTAGTCGTATAAAGACCATGGATGAAAACTTATAAAAGCCTTCAATAATTTTCACTAATTTTCCCTTTCTTTTTTTATATTTTTCCACTTGTAAATTTCAACTTCTAAGTAAGGATAACTTAGCATGACTAATTTTTTTTTTTTTTTTTTTTAAATTTATNAAGTATTCATCCATGATCTCATGTTGATAAAATCTTTTTTTTCTTTTTCCAACGTTTGGTTATAGACCAATGTATTTCCATCACAATTCTTTCTCTATAAGCCTCATGTTAGAATTTGAGAAGAAATGCAGAACATAAATGTCTTTTTAAAAATTCAGTTAGAGGAACAACTAAATCTCATCCTTAGAACAATAAATCAAACTTCTGAGTATGCACAATATTCAAATATGACGTGATAATCAAAACAATTTCTTAGTAAATAGACATCAAAAGATTAGATCTGAACTGTTAGTTCTGATATAGACATATTCAATCATGGGTCTGTAATAGATCTAACTAAGGGACAAATCAAATTATTAGATTTGGTATAAAGCTCAAAGAACAGACCTAATCATTAGAGAACATATTCAACCATGGATCTGAAACAGATCTAACTAAAATAATCTAGTTAGTAGATCTGATATAAATCTTATCACAAGAAAACTTCAAATTCAAATTCATACAAAACCAAGCTTCAGAGTTAAGGAACATATAGATCTAAGGAATGATAGATTACATAACAGTGATTAACTTCAGAAATTAAAGAACAAGGCAGATCTAGATGATAGTAAACTGAATAGGTCACTTACCTTGTAGTCTTACCTCTGTAGGAGTTCATGCCACACACTAGAGATATCGAGCCACTTGTAATTATGCTTAGAGAAAGTTGAGGATCATAGATCTACCATGTAGGTTAGATCTCTTTCCAAGAAATGAAATAGACTTACTTGCCACCAGGGGTAGAGAAATCACTTGAGCACTACACAAATATTTCTGTGATCAAACCCTCACACACACATCAATTTCTAACCCTCATACAATAAGAGGTAGAAAGGGGGTTACAACCAACTTAGAAGGGGCCACGACTCAATAGTTAGGCGCCAGATCTATGCTTGTAGGAGTCATGGCTCCTAGAGAGATCACGATGTAAGCAGATCTGAACTTGAGGAAGGTGACAACAGCTTCTTGGAGGGACGACAGTGACACTCTTCAGCACACAGGTATACACAGCTTGGAACAGCCCTGGAAATGCAGCTTAAGTAACCCCTTTTTCATCACCAGACAAGGAGTAGACACATATAGTTACCAAACGGAACAATTGGTTGGAAGAAGGGCCGAACCATAGGAAAAAAACTCAATCACTGTTGCGCAGCTAGCAAGGAGAGATTCCACCCTCTTTAATGATAATAAGAGTGAGTTTGAAGGGTAGAGGGTAGGCCTTTATTTATAGTTTAGGCTAGGGCAAAAATAAGGGTAATAGTAAATAAATTAAAAATAAAAATAACATGTTTTAATTAATATAAATAT
>SNQJ01S0103182.1:9290-22507 GCA_010110895.2 Picea sitchensis
CGTGTGACTTGTTAGCAATACCAAGTATCGACAATTAATTGGAATTTTAATATATTTGATAAATACCCATCTCGGAATATCTTTTGAAGTTATCATCCTTTCCAGGTATATGCAAGAATCAAGAGAGAATCATTAGAATGAAGCAAAAAGGGTACTTCAATATATTCAAGGAACAAAAGATTTTGGACTTGAGTATAAAAGGAATAAAAATTTTAAGACTTGTTGGCTACTCAAATGTAGATTTTTATAGAGATGTTGATGACAAGGCATCTACTTTTAGATATTTAATGAGCATGGGGTCAACTATTGTGTCTCATAGTTGTAAGAAACAAGCCACAGTTGAAAATTCCATAGCAGAAGAAAAATATATCTCGTCTTGGGAAGCGGCTTACGAAATATTATGGTTGAAAAGATTTTTCCAGGATCTTAAAGTTTTTCAAAATGAAGCTACTTCCTTATTCATTGATAGACAATTAATGATCAATTTATCCAAAAATATAGAATTTCACTTGAAGACACAACATATTGATACAAAGTACCATTACCTTCAAAATCTCATCATCAAGGAAATCATCGAGCCAAATTATTGTCCAACAAAGGATCAAATGGTTGATATCTTCACTAAATATCTTGGAAGGATTAAATTCACTAAGTTCAGAACTGATATTGGTATTCTCTCCAAAGAAATTTTGGATCAAAGGGGAGATTATTAGAAATTATGATCCAAAATAGCTAACTTACAAATTTAGTGAATAAAACATTAATGTAAAATGACACCTGCACACTCACGTGATTATGTGAGGTGTCCAAGTTAGTTTTAAATAATGATATTTCTAGTTATTGATTTTGGGTTATTTAAACCCATTTCCTATTCTACATGAGGTGGAGTTTTGGCCCTTATCCCTCATGTTTTAATGTTGTAATGGGTAAAATCACGAATTTGGGTGTCTATTTTCTTTGTTTTTTGAGAAAATAAAATATATTTTCATAAGTTCTTAAACTTCTAGTAAGAAAAAGTATTTTTTTAATTTAGAATTCCACTTTGTAGTAAAAACAAAACTTTTCATGAATTTTGTTAGCTTTCTATTGAATATTTTTTGAAATTATTTTATTGACATTTGATATGTGAATTTAGCGATTGTTTGACAATATGTTCCTTAAAAATGACGGGACTGATAATGAGTTATGTTTTTAGACACAACTATACTCATTATTTAACTTGTGTTTATGAAAAATTAAATATGTTGCAACAATCTAAAAAGACTCTATTAAAGTATGACTATAGTTTTGAATTTAACAGATGAATATTATAAATTCTACATTTTTTTTTTTAATTTGACCAATCTGAAAAAGTTGCATATTTTAAACATGTTTAGTGAGACTCCATGTGTGTGTTTTAACTTTGATTTAAAAGTAAAATCTAAAAATACCCTTTTGAAGAGGACAGTGAAAGGTTTCGTAATATAAATTTTTCGTAATTTTTTATTGTGTATTATTGCATATATTGATTTTTCATTTCACTGAATCAATATGTTATCTAAAAAACTCTCGAGACATTTTTTATAAAATTAATTAAAAATACTAAAAATTAATTAAATTGAATACAAATTGTATCAAATGAAAGTCCAATCTAAAAATGTTGGTATTAGTTCTAAAACCAAACTCACAATATTTGAAGGAGTTTGCTCCTATTAAAGTTAGACTAAGGTGAAGAGAAGTAATAGTTTTCTGAAAAGTGCCATAGTTACATGTTTTTGGTTGAACTAATAGTTCGACCGAAGGTTAGTATTTTTCAGTCAAAAGTTAGTTTTCATGGAAAATTGTTGTTGCATTTAAAATTTATGTTATATTTTTAGGGTTGGCGTTAGTTATAATTTTCGATCGAAATAATTTTCGGCCGAAAAGTTTAAGTGGTCAATCGAAAACATGCCATTTGAAATTTTCACAACCCGATTCTCACGAAAGTGTTACCCAAATTAGTGATTTTACCCTACCACCATATGTTTATGAAATTAAAATATATTCACATTAAACATATACACCAAGTAACTGACAAACTACCTCTTTAGGCCAATTTATGAGATTAATTTTCCTTATCTTTCAATCCACAAATAATTGATACAATGTGTGACCTAGGGCCTTCACTCTGGGTGATAAAATAATTTCCTATATGTGTTCCTTATCTCTCTTTAACCCAGCATTGTTTTTTTGTCTGCGAGCATCCATAGCCCTGACGAAGTTTCCTTAGTATCATACAAGTATGGCCCCACTGCCAACAAGCATTCATAGCCCCGACGGGATTACTTATACTTCCCACATTGAAAATTGCTTCCAACTTCCCTATTATTTTGTTACACCCTTTATGATTTGTATATGTGTATTCCATGTGCAATTAGGTTTTTAAGGAAGTGGGGTGATACCATAGTTATTTAGATTTTCTTGGCAGTTTTCTCACTTCCAAAGTTGGGCTTAAGGTCTTCCCTCCATCAATAATTTTAGGTATAAGTTGTTTTAATGTGAGATGAATGGATCTCGGGAAAGACACTTTGTAAGAAACCTAAAGTGTTAATGGGTCAACGCTATAAACATGGATTCATGTTAACAAAGGAGTTTCACCATAAATATATAAATTCTACTTATAAGTCATAGAAATTCGTATAGATGATTAGGTGTAATGCTTTCAGTTGTAGAAATGCATTAAGGCACGAACCAAACATTATCATTTATTTGTCGAGGGTTATAATCCCTTTCAAAATTTAAAGCAAACAGAAGCAAACAGAAAAACCTACAAATGTCCAATCTCCAATGGAAAAATTGTAACAATAAAGCAAACTTGAAAGCGTGAGAAAAGAAAAACAAAATATAGAAAAGTACAAAAACCTGTATAATTAAAATGATCTATAAAATAAGCGCCAAACCAAATAAGACCAGAATGTATGAACATCTCAACAAGGAAAAAATATAAACCAATATCTTAACATATCACAAGTCAAAATAGAAAGGAGGAACTAGATTTTGAGGCATATGTTGAATTGTAAATTTAAACTTTTGTCCCTATTAGATTATTCAAATGTTTTTCATATAAAAATACATCCTTTCTTTTAAACTGTGATTTTGATAAAAAAAAATCCCTCTATCAATGCATGAGATGTTGATCCAACCAAGTCTTCTTATTAAAAGCAAATAACACAAAGGAAACAAAACTATAAAATTTTGGACAAACCCAAAAATGTAACCTAAATTAATGTACAGTTACGACATTAATTTGAAAATGTGAGAGCCACATTCATTAAGTTACATGTCGAAAGAGATTAAAATAAAAATTTATGTGTAACCCAATATCAAATTCTTTCTCGTTTTTCTCTCTTCATATATTCATGCTTCATAATCATAGAAAAATTATTGCATTTAAACATTTCACAACTGAATCCTGATTATTAGAAGTTAAAAATGGGACTTGACAAGTAATGATTAAAGAAAGTAATTATAAGCGAGATGATAAATAATGGACAGAGAAGGAAGTTAAATTGAACTTCCCTCCTTGAATGCATCTTGATGATGGCTCATCTTTATCTTAGCATTGACGTATTACCCCATAACTACTTATTTAAGTAAAAAAAGATAGGTAATTTATTTGTGAAAGAAAACAAACCAAAACTAAACTAATTAATATATTTCTAAACATAATCCAAACTAATTTGATTATTAAAGGCTATGTGAAATCAAACTTCCATTGTAACCATCGATGTAAATCCAATCCTGCAAAAAGAAATTGGTCAAGTATTAGTACTTGGGATTGAAATACTTCATATTTAAAGATGGGAAGAATTGAATATAGTTTTCTATTGACAAAGAGAAGGAAATGAAATGGAAACTTCTTCATAAATGATTTGTCCAACCAAGATTCAATTGGATCATAGAAAGAAGATTGGAAGTCATTTAATGTTTGTGAATATTTAATTGAGAGAATAGATGTCTCATTAGGTTCATGATTAGAAAGAAGATTATCAAGATCATGATTTGAAGAATATGAAAGGGGTTTAGTAGAGGATAGTTTTTCTAAAGAAACTTCATTGTTATTATATTGAAAAGAAACGAACTGAGAGTTTGATATTACCTTGCAATAAATTACCTCATTTTTCCTTCCACCTTTAAACTTGGATTTAAAGACATGAGACCTTGATATGACCATCATCTTGCAATGAATTTCTTCAGTGTCATCATTATCTAAAACATCATAAAAAATAATTTGATCCCTTTCCTACTTACAAACCAAGTTAATATTTCTAATGACATAATATGAACTAGGTAAGCATGCATGCGTCTCATAAGAAGTATCAAAATATCATGTTATCCTTCATAATCATGAAATGAATTAAATTGAATAGCCACATATCCCTCATTCTTGAAAGATATTTTTTCATCACTTTGCATCAAACTAGATTTTGACCATAGAATATAATTAACTTGAAAATAATTAATATCAAAGTGTATATTATGGTCAACAAATAGATCTAGATACAAAGAATAAAATCTTTTAGAGTGTAAACAGTTAAATGTTTCCCTTTTAATAGGATAACCTTCGTCAATTGTCTCAAAAGAAACATTATCGTGCAAACTATGACTTGATGATGAGTTTTGGGTAAGGATGAGGGGGCATGGTTCAACATGATAATAAGACAATGAAATGCCACAATTAATATAGCATCACTTATCCCTTCAGTTTCAAAACCTATAATTTTTAAGTCTTCTCCCACCATATATATTTCAACAATAGTTTCAGTATCATCGTTGAATGTAAGAATGGAATTTTCAAACACAGTATCTTATTCCTAAAATTGTACATTATGAAATCCTAACATTTGTTGTTGCATAATAGTTTCAGTGTTAATAGTGGAATCGATAGAATTAGATCTTGAATCTTATGAGTTGACATATTTAGTAACATGCATATCATGAAATGAATCCACTTCATGTTCATCATTATTTTCTTGATTGTGTGTGTTAGAAAGAGAATTAAGATAGAGAAACCAATCTAGTGCATCTTCTCTTGAAGGTTGATCTTTCTCACGAAATCTAAAGCAAGTTAACATACATATGGAAAATAATTTATCAATAGACTCACCTCCATACTTGCGCATATTATCTAATTCCAAACACACATCATTGTAATTATAATCCTCATGCGCAGTGTGAAACAACTCCATAAATTGTTTCCACGTGTGAATATATTTTATTGGAAACATCTAAAACCACCTTTTGATTCTCTCTTGTAATGTGAGAGTGAATAACCTGCAGTTTTCATTTTCATTAAATATTCTAAAAAAATTAAATTTAATATTGAAATGAGAAAGATGATGAAATGCATATATTTCACCCTCACTATAAAACTTCATGTTACACAAGGAATCAAATGTCTTCTTGGGAATGCTTCCAGTAGGCCAAGGTGAATTGAAAGCATGTTCCAAAACAAAAATATGTATAGGATCCATGAACAATTAAAAACAATCAAGTGAATGGCTCCATAAGACCAGCTTGTCATCTTCCCTCCTTCTAGCTCCAATTGTTAACATGCAGGAAAATTCCCTATAAAACTTCATGTTACACAAGGAATCAAATGTCTTCTTAAGAACGTTTCCAGAGGGCTATGAAGTTGAAAGCATGTTCCAAAACAAAAATATGTATAGGATCCATGAACAATTAAAAACAATCAAGTGAATGGCTCCATAAGACCAGCTTGTCATCTTCCCTCCTTCTATTCCAATTGTTAACATGCAGAAAATTCCTGATGTACAGGCAACTCCTAACTCATAGGCCCCAACTGATTCTCAGCCTCGGTTTTCCACTCAATAAAATTGCTCTTCGAAAAGATACTTGATCATTTAATATTTGATCTAAATGATCCTAAACTTGCAGAAAAATAAATCCTAACTATTGATCCTATCTCAATTAAGAGAAAGTTTAGTTAAGGTAGATGCAAAGATTAATTTTAAGATTTCCAAAAATTTTAGTCCAAAGAGATTCTGAAGAATTCTTTAATCTTAAGATCTTGGTTTCCATTACTTGTTGATTTCATTTTACAGTTAGCCTATGTATGATTCCTTGTTTGCTAATTAATAGCCAAATCTTGGGTAACCCCAAAAAATCTTTGCAACCTCAACATTACTGACATAAACTCTAGCCTAGTGAAAAAGAAATATCCCGTTGATGGGGTGACCCCGTGCTTGGGTGTGTTGCTTTGGTTTCTCTGGCGTTCTGGTAATAACTTGGCATGCGATCTAATCCACATTAATCTCGTAGCTTGACTCTTCCATTAACCCTTCATGTGAAATCTCATATTATCATGGGTGGAAAACAGGAAATCTGTTATTATGATATATCTTTTCTTTTGCACTCTTTACCTTTGCGCACTTTGTAATACAAACTCTATAACCACGTGAGAACTTACATGACACTTACTTATCTCTGGTCGCTTCATTATCCTCTTCCATAATTCTTCATGGCTGCAACGTGGCAGAACCACCCCTGTGATCGTGGGCATATTGTTTGCTACGTCATCAATGGAACGGTCAATCCTTTGTTGTTGTCATTCAAAATATTGGAATTAATTAAAAATGGATCTTTCAATGCCACATGTTATACTAATCCAAAAAAATAAAGATTAAAAATGTATCCAACAAAGAATTTTGAAAAAGTGGAAATGAGCATTGAGAGCATATAAATTTGGGGTTTTCTTTTAAGCATGGAGTAAATACATAAATCAACTTGGAGGTTTCCAACTTAAGATACGTTTTTCAATGATTAATAATCCTAAAATATGTTCTCTTTTGGTTCTAAAAATGCCAAATTTCATTGATGGAGTGAGTTGTTTAGTTTAAAAATTCATTTTTGATCAAAGTAGGAGCTTTGTAAAAATTTGAGGTTTTTTTCCAAATTAAAAACCAATGTATCACCTTTAATCCTTTAATTACATTCTCTCAAGATGCATACTAAACTTAAGATAAGTAAGCTTTCATCTATTTGTTTCATCTCGTGGAAAAGTACAAATTAAGAAAATAGTGTTGTTATTTAACAAAAGTCTAAAGCTTGTAAAAATTGATGTATTTTTTTAAATTCAAATTTATCTGCTCATCTTTGTTTGTTAACATATGTTTTTCTAAGGTGCATATATATCATTTTAAAATTTGTCTTTTAATTAATTTATTTCAATCCACTAAAATGTTTAAATAACTCATGTATGTATTGAAGATCAAACCTTGATAATGATAATTTTAATTTTTAACAATTTAAGGCATGGAATTTATTTGAATGAGTTTATATGAACATGCACACCATGTTGAATGATTAAAGAGAAAAATAATCTAAAGGAGCAACCATGTGTGTGGAGAAATATGATGTAACAATAAGTTTACATGACACAACAACCTCATCACTAAAATCATAATAACTAGGTTAAAAATATGCATGAAATTTCACCAATGGATTCACTCCAATAGCATCAAGTCACCATTTCCCATGAGAAACAAAGAAAAACCATTGATCATAAAGCATTTGAAACCAAATACTCAAGAAATAGAAACAACCATCAAAGCATCCCTTCTAATGAAATGCAATTGAAGGTAGTATTTTTCAAAATTTTAATAAGGGCCCCTTTATTTTTGTCAAAAATTTAGGGGATTTTTTGAGGCTTCAACACTTTCATATTGGGATCATCTTAATATTGGCCACTTACAAGATCCCATGCATATATTCAAAATTGTTTCATCTTCTTTATGGAGGCACATATCATTGAATAAAAGAGACACATTGGCTATTAGGAGAGATCTTATTGCTTCAAATACTAAAAAGACACATTGGCCAAGAAAATAAACTAGAGTAGAGGTTGGTCCCTCTTGGCCTTTTAAAGAAGGTGATGTCCCATGGATTTTGAAGAAACATGATCTTTCTATGGTGAAGGATATTATTTTGGCTGTGAAGGAACCTTCTTTATATGGGTCAACTCTACAAGGTTGTTTCATTATAGAAGGGAATTTTTTGGGGTTGAAATCACATGATCATTTGAACCTTCGAAGGGTATGTATGTTGAATACATGATTCTTCTTTTAAAATGTCAGTAAAAATATGCTATGCACTCAAGGTTTTATGGAAATTAATGATATGTGTGTCTATTTGGTAGTGTCATTATCCTTTGCTCATGTGTGGTTATGTGAACCATGACTTCCCCACAGGACCTGCAACGTGTCATATCGAAGTTATCTACATTTGTACATTGGATCACATCAAAGGAGATTCATATGGATATTATTCCATGGTGGCGTCGAGAGATAGTTGAGATTGTTTGTATGTTTGAGAAGGAATTGCCCACAAGTTTTATGGACTTACAAGTCCATCTTCTAATTCACCTACCTGATGAGGTTGAATTAGTTGGGGTGTTCTCATGTCATTGGATGTTCTTCTTAGAGAGGTACATGAAAAACTTGAAGGGGTTTGTTCGACAAAGGGAAAAACCAGAGGGCTCTATGGTAAAAGGGTTCATAGTATATGATTCTTTCTATTATTCCAATGACTACATCAAGAAAAATGAAGACACAACAGGGGTAGTCATTTGGGATGACCATCAAGATGAGAAAAAAAGGGAAGGGGAGCTACTCTAAATGAATGGAAAAAGGTGCTTGATAAAGAGTAAGTTAGTTATATTTTGTCAATTTAGTATATATAAATTATTTACATTGAAATTGAAAATATATATTTGATCACATGCTATTCGTTTTGAATTCTTGTATATATCAGTGAATTTAGAAATCGATGCCATCAATAAATTTCTTCTTTAAGTTGATCATATATATTTGATCTCATGCTATTCGTTTTGAATTTTTGCACACATCAACGAATTTAGAAATTGATGCCATCAATAAATTCATTCTTTACAATGTGGAGGAAATGCGACCATGGTTCATGTTGTCTAGAGAGAAAATAAGGAAATGGGACAGCGACAGGAAATAATTTATATGGTTGAATGGTAGAAGCATGCCTTAGCCTGATCATTTAAAAGAAAATATGTCAAAAATATGTCCCAACATTTGGGTGGTTGACCAGATATAAGAGAAATATGTGGTGTCCATTTGTAACCCATGTGGAGAATATTTGGATGCACTAAAAATAAGGATTGGGTGAATTTTTTTTATAATAACCTCTCTGAGTACCACACTCTATTTATAATATTGCACATTTGAATTGCAACATGTATTATGTTTTTATTAATGCTCCAGTTATTAGACATATTACATCGTCCTTTGTTCACATTTTTACAGGTGCATTTGTTCCCATCTGTGTGGGAATATGGACATAAATTTTGCACTGAGTATGATGATCATGAACACATCGGACAAGATTTTGGAGTGGAGGTCAGTTTTGACCAATCTAGTCATGATAGCCATCATGATCAAAACCTAATAGAGGAGAAGTAAGGTTACATTGGAAAGATAAAAGAGATCATGCAAATGGACTTCTCATCATTTCAATGTGTTATTTTATGTTGCAAGTGGTGGTATATCTTAGACCAGAGAAATTTAAAGGAATGTTGTGATAGTGGGATAATATGTATTAAATCTAAAAAATGTGGGTTGAAACTAAGGTGCCTTATGTTTTCCCAAAACATTGCAACCAATTGTTTTTTTACCCAGATGTGTTGGATGGAGATTGGTGGTTTGTACCGAGACATTATCTGATATCTCAACATATTTTTGAGAACAACAATGTTATAATTCCAAGCAAGGTAGATAATCAGGGTGATGGCAACGAAGACCGATTTGTAAATGCTTAGTTTCGACATTTGTATTGTGGATGTGTCATTATATTATAGGTATCTATAATGGCCAATTATGTTATTTTTCCCTTCATTTTATATAATTTTGTTGGATATAAAAAGTTAACAACCATTTACAACCACCATATTGAAAATACATAATAATACAAGCATAAGATGTGGTTTGGATATATTTTTATTGTCATATTTATTATTTATTATAGCAAATTTATGTTGTATTGTATTAACATATGTTGATGTTAACCTTCGAATTACTAAGCATTAATTGAGATATCACAAAGTTGGTGACATACAGTCATAAACATTTATTTTAAATTATATTTTATTTAACAAAAAATGAAGGTATTAAAAAATCAAACCTCAAAATTTGTATTGTTTGAAAAAATCAAAATTCAAATAAATATATACTTAGGTTGATGGACTTCTAAGGACAATTCCAACAAAATAAGTTTGTGCAACATCTATGAGTTCTAGAATCACACTTATGGTGTTGACATTACCAACTTTGATGACATTCTCAACCTTAACTAGTGCAACTATCATGATCTTCATCTATTCCACTTCATCCTTTAGTTTTATAATCATATAAACTTATATTAATAATTATTTCTACATTATCCTTGAAATAAGTGCCAATATAGGAAGAACATGAAAATTCTAAAAGAGTATTTTTCTAGAGCCTAGCCAGAATTAAGGAAAATTTTAATGATCCATACTTATCTAAAAGTATAGAAACCTTTGTTAATTTTACTAATTCTTAAAATACTAATTACAAAATGTTTGGTGATATTCCTTTTTAATAGAAGATTCATAAAATTAGTATTAGAGTAAAAAAATGTGAAACCATATATTATTATTATTATTATTATTCTTTATATTCAGTATTTTAAATTTAATTCAATAAATTCCATATATTATAATAGTTGGATAATATAAATTAATAAAATCTTTGAAAAAACTAAATATTAATAAAATATAATGATTTTGATTTTAGTGAACAATTATACTATAACTTTGTCTTGAAATATAATAAAAAATTAAAAAATAACATTATTGTTACATCATCATTATTATTATTATTAGTGAATAATTATATTATAATGTTATTATTATAATATATGAAAAAAACATAAATATTCAAATCACAATCATTTCACTCATCATATTTAAGTATTTTTGTTTCTAAACACATTTAATAAACATAGTGTATCTTATTCGACAACAAACAATTCACCTTGAATAAGAGTTAAACATTATATGGCATTAATGGCTAACACTTGTTGCAATCACAATCCAAATTAAACAATTTCATAAAAGTAAAGTTAAACATTATATGGCAATTGTATATTTAAATGAGTGACACATCTCAAATTTAACTTAAAAACTAAGAAATCATTAACATACACATAATACATTTTATAAATCAAACAACAAAAACCACGGCATTATATGAAAAACATAATATACATGAGCAATATACATATGAATATACATGTCAAACATACATCTCAACAAAATATGCAATAAAAATGTCATATATACAGCTCAAGTCAAATATAAAACAATCAATGTTCATGTCAATCATTACCACTACTAGTTAGGTCCACCACCTAAGCCAGATGCATCAATGTCTCTACTACCAAAGGTATAGGATATATCAATAATAATTTCAAAACAAAATTTCGACATAACTGCACTATCAAATGTTTCTCTATCAATATCATCAACATGTGAAATAGTAATCGATGTGAACATAGTGTCCAAAGCATCAAAATATTGTGACACATGTAGAGGAGGAGGAGGAGGAGGATTGGTGGATGTTGACACACATGGAGAAGAAGGAAAAGGACCAGTGGATGGTGACAAAAGTGGAGAAGGAGGAGGAGGAGGATCCGATGTGGATGGAGAAGACACCTATGTAGGGGGAGGAGGAGGAGGAGGAGGAGGATTGGATGTGGATGCAGTTTTAGAAACATGTGGAGGGGAAGAAGGAGGATCAGTGGATGGTGCAGTCAACTCGTGTGGAGGAGAAGCGAGAATAGGAGGAGGACCATGTGGTGGAGTAGAGGATGTGGATGGGTCTTTTGATGAGCCATATGGATTAGGATCACAAGAAGGACCCCTTAACCTATCGATGAGTTTGATGACACCGACAATATGATGCATACAAAATTTCATGCCATGAGGAAAAATCCTCCATATCGTAGAGAGATCCTATACCTTTAATATGTCTCTAACTAGTGTGGGTACCACTATCTGACTAGTCATGACACCACATAGTTGATCTTCCACCTCTATCTAGACAGCCTGATCTGGTCTACGTGGCATGCAAGTTCTTTGTACTACAGGTTGATCCTCTGCATCCTCCATCTCCTCATCCTATTGGGGAGGCTCATCCCCAACATATGTGCCAATATATACAAAATAATAGATAATAATAATAACATAATTGAAACTAAATTTTACAATAAATTACACGTGCATTAAATAAGACATAAAAATATGCAACTAAATTTATCAAAACATAATGTAACATCTCGTTCTTGCGAGCACAAGTTATTGACTTATTCTTTGAGGACACTTGTGTGCAAGTGATCCGGTTTCAGTATATGAATGTGTGTTCGCTTATGGATTCTTGTGATGATGTTGATGGATTATGATGTTATGTTATTTGATATCTATGTATTGACAGATGCTATTGACGAGTATCCCCTGAGTGTGCAGGACACTTGACATATTAAGGATGTTGATGGAATCAATGGACCTCCTTAGACTCTGGATCGAGTCAGGGAGTGGATTGTAATGGTTTGGTTATTTTTATTTTTGCATATGTGACATATGATCGTGTATATTATGATGTTGTTTATGGATCATTGACAAGGTTTTATTGATGGATGCAGGCTGCCGATTTATTTCTAACCAGACTCACATGAGTAAAGGGGCCATGTACAAAAACTATATATTGAGGGAGAGGTGTACCAGCATCCCTACCACATCCTACTAACACTCCCACTATGGCTCGAATTGTAGGTTAACGATTACCTAGTACGAAAGATCCACGATGTTGTGAGGGCAGACTGAGACAGTCGTTCACGAAGATTCTAAGGGGAGCGCAATAAGGTAGGGTCCTTATTCCTTATAGGCCCTTAGTCTCTCAAAAGGTCTCCAGAATGGAGTATTGACTCCAAAGGTTGGACAACTACCAAAAAAATTCAAAGGTGAGTGGCACCCTTGTGTTGGATCATGTTGTCATTGATGTCAATGGTTTGATTGATTGATGTCATTGATTGAATCGATGTCAAGTGATTGATTGATGTAAAAGGATTGATTGATTGATGATTGATGTAATATAATATGTATTGTCCTTGATGATAATGCATAGATGAAGATG
>SNQJ01S0103183.1:0-10984 GCA_010110895.2 Picea sitchensis
ATGGGCATACCGGACTACGTGGAGAAATACCACTGGTCATACCCCTTATGAATTGGTATATGGCAAGCAAATTCTCCTTCCCATAGAATTTCATATTCATACCTTCCGCATAGCAGCAGAATTGGGTTTGAATTTGGATGAGGCACAGAAACAAAGAGTTATGCAATTAAATGAATTGGGAGAAATCAGGCAAGATGCTCTTCAAAGAACTATCCTCATACAAAATCAACGTAGCAAATGGCATGATAAATACATTAAGAAGAAGCATTTTCAACCAGGGGATTGGGCATTGCTATTTGATTCCAAATATAAAACTTTCAAAGGAAAACTTACGACACGATGGTTGGGACCTTATGAAGTGAAAATTGTTTTTGATAATGGATCTGTTAGAATCAAGACCATAGATGACTCTCAAAATTCCTTTGTAGTAAATGGACATCAATTAAAAGTATATAACAAACCCTTGTCAAGAGATGATTTTATACAGGAAATTTCTAAACAACCAGAAATAAAGATAGTAGTAGGAGAGTCTTCTCCTCCTGCTAATCCTTGATCATTTTTGTTGTTTCAAGATTTTGTAAAGAATAATAAAATTTAATAAAAATAAAAACAAATATATATATATATATAAATAAAAATAAAAAATAAAAAAACGTTTTGGATATGTTGACATATTGTTTTCAGTTTTACAGGATTTTTAAAGCAAGTACAGAATTGAATTCCATCACTTTTTCACAACAGGTAAGAAGGTAAGATCATTTTATTTTATGAAATTTTCTTATCAATATATACTGTCTTGTTTTGAAATTAATAAATTTGAGCTTGTTTGCTCCCTTTTAATTGCTCATTAAAGTATGAAAGGGGCATTTATCAGGGATAGGATTATTCTTTACCATGCCTAATAGATTATGATGGGAAAGAAACCGCCCTAGAGTTTTCTTTTAGCATTTTCTCAGACTCTCAAAACATGAGAAAGCAATGAGCATATACTAACTTGGGCTCATAAAATCCACAAGTAAGTGATTACTGTCCCACAAAATTATTTTCTACAAAATTTCTATCTGCACTCACGTTGGATGATGTGGGATACGTTAAGGTCCACCTTCCAACAAGTCTCACTCCATCAACATCAACATGTTATCTGGAGTAGAGATTAGAAACTATTTAGTACCCTGGGATCTGCATGCCTCAATGGAAGATTTCCTTGCTAACAACCATGGGAATACATCAATGTCTCTTGGTTGATAGATCCTACAGGTGACTCAACACCAAGACCTTTATTCGTACCTGTTAGGATGTACTATAGGTACCTTGAGGCCCATTGACATCAATGGTGGGTCATCTCGCATTGGTTAACGACATTCATTAATGGCTGATAATCCAATAATTTCTTTTTGTGTTCGACTCCAGAACATTTATTCACACAAATAAGAATTGTACCATGGGTTAAAGCTTTGAAGTTGTTGTAGAAGACATAATTTTGATTGATTCCTTTCAAGAATGAACAGGAGACAGGTTCAGGGATAGCCATCATATAATTTGCTTCATAAACAGGAAATCTTTTTCTTAGCAAGTCATTATTGGTTCAAGTTTCTCTACATATCTAGGTTTATTTCATCAGTACCAGTCAGTGCCAGACAGAATTAATCAGTCACAGTGGTTATCAGCAGTACAGATTCCAGTTACAACTTTGGCGCTCTCTTCTAGATTCAGAATTGGCTTCAAAATCTCTACAGTAAGAGAATACAACATAACAGGGAGTAAGTAATCAAGCTCAGGTAAGCATAGTTTCATATTAGTTTAATTTATTAAATTACATATTAAATAACTTGAACTATGATTGCCTCGATACTCCATGACATTTCATCATTTCTATACTCTGTACTTAAAAGGCTGAGTTCAATTCTTCTTAACATTTTGTATCATGAAGAATGAACTGCATTATAATGGTTGAATTTGACACGATTCATATGAAATGATATTTTTTAAAAAGGCGTACAACCATCATCATTCCTTCACACGCTATTGATCCTCATCACACTTAAAACATCCTTCCATAATTCCTTTCACGACCTATTTCATACATCATAATCTATTCCTTTGTTTCCCTCATCTAATTCATTTGCTCACCTTTGAACCTTTCCTGTTATACTGAGTAGCATCATGGTGGTGAATCGTCACGAACCTGAGACTTATGAAGATTTGGAGGCTCTTCCTAAGTATGAAGCCACCAAACACATTTTTCAAAAAGATGGATGGGAGTCGTTCTTAAATAAATTTGATGGGTATGATGATAAGATTACACTTCAATTCACTATGCACTTTCATGGTGGACTAGCTAAAGTGGGTGAGCTGGAATTTGAAGTCACATAGCAGTTCATTTCTGAAGCAATTCAATTACCCAGTGCTGGTCAGAAATGGACGAAGGGACAGCCAGTAGACAAAAATCTTTGCACGCATCTCCTGCAACCCCAGTATCAGAAATTACAATGTTCAGAAGGCACATCGAGGTCGTGGTTGGAACCGAAATGGTATCAGTTGATATCCATACTTCAATGCTACCTCACCTGTGAAGGTCGGTACATGATCGTGTTTCCCTGTCATGCTCGACTCCTACTACATTTCAAAGGTAACCATTTGGAGAACATCCCTTATTTTTTGTTGAAGAGTTTGAAGAAAATGGCAGAACAAGTTCGCAAAGCAAAAGATTTTAGAGGCAGTCTATTTCATTTTGGTCTTGTCAAAATTTTGGTTAAGTTCGCGTTATCCCACAAACAGGAATCTTGGGATATGTTTGTTGTAAGAACCCTAACTTATGACAAATCTAAAGATAAAAATATTGAGTCCATTGCTCCACAGAAGAAGTCGAATTCTAAGAAAAAGGTTGTTAAAACCCTAGCCAAAATCTATGATGATCCTGAGTATACACCAGATTGCACAATTGAGGTTGTTGTATTAAAGACTTTAATTACCTGAAAACACTAAATTGTCAAACCAGGGTAAGTGAACTTAGAGCTGCTACACTATATGTGCTGGTAAGATTCTAACTTCTACCTAAAGGTTATTATGAGAAGAAAACATAAACTTACTCTTATAAATTGAATCCTAATGATTATCTTAAAACTGATCATATCTTGTCTAATTATTCAATGGAAACAATTTTAAATTAATCAAATGTATTTCTATTCCTAATCCAAAGAAATCACCCAAGGCTATCTACCATTATCTAAACACCTAATCATCAAAACATCTATCTGCGCCATAAAAGACAGAACATTTTAAAAACCTCTTATTTAATCTAAATACCAAGCAGTTCTAAATCTAACAAAGATGAAACTAATAAATGTCTTATTTTACCCTACAAATATCGGAAGCTTCCTTTAACCAGACCATAAGTGAGCTACCCTAACAAAACAAAGTAAATCTAAACTCAAACTATCTTCAAATCATGATCAAACTAGAAACTGGAAAACAGAGCAAATCTAAACTAATCTAAGAGAGAGATTAATCGGCACTTGGTTCATTTCTCAAATTTTACAATGGCAAATAACTCATTCCAATATTCAACGATCTACAAGATAATATCAAACTGAGAATGAACTAAACGAAAAAATGACTAAGTCAAAATTTAGTAGAGCAACTTCAAGTTAAAAACTAACTCACACGCAGATTCTAAAACTAGAAACAAACTAACTATATTGTGGAAAAGAGAAAGTGAATTGAACCTGTTGGCAGGCCCAACCAAGAGGTGCAATCACCCTAAAACGAAACCAGAGCTACTCAAATTATTCCATGCATAACTGTTTCATTCCTCATGCTCCATAATTCATAAATAAACTCAAGTCATTTAACAGAAAATGATATAACGCATAGAAATTGTATTATCAGAAATCGCATAACATAATATATCATAACCACCATTTCTTGAGAGCGATATGATTTTATATAGATCCTCCAAAAATAGTCTTGAACATAGGTACATTTAATTAAGTGAATCTTAGATCCGAAAATGACTCAAAGTTAGTTCAAACTAATTTCACAGCTTCATGACACGCAGTGTCAAGAAGCGTGAATCATAAAATAGAGATAAGCATCATAACGAACCATTCTATAATTTCGCTCTGAGTCATCACATCATGTTCTTTCGAAATTAAATTCGAGATCTCAAATCTGAGCTATGACTCAATCAATCATATGAATCGGACTATCATTCTAATCTGGCAATGTCGTGCAAATCTTTGACATCTCCACTAAGTGCAAGTCGGTACCTAGTACTGGTAAATCTGTTTCAAGGAAACAAGTACCTAACTCATGCCACGTTAGTATCAATATTAGTTTAAAGTATCAAAATACATTAAATATAACTTGAATCATATGAATACCTTGAATAGCTCCATTTAGGGCAAAATGATGTGAAATGTATCAAGGTAAGGCCAGAAAGGAATGATACTGGATATGGAATGGGGGTATATCTGACATGATATAGGCAAAAATATGGTCAAAATTGGAGACTAACAGTTTGTTGAACTTGGAGTCCCTGGACGAAGATTGTCGATCTTCATTACAGAACAATGAGGCAGCCAAAAAATGGTCAAAGGCCACCTTTGATCGCCATGTTAACCTTCGCTCATTTCATGAAGGCGACCTCGTCCTTGCTTACGATATCGCTCACGATACCCTCGGTCATGGAAAATTTGAGTCACTGTGGAATGGCCCCTACATTATCCAACATTGCCTCACCAAAGGCACCTACATCCTGGCTTCTTCCAAGGGTCTCTCTCTCAAAGAACCCGTCAACGGGTTATACTTAAAGAAATTTTATGCCTAAGCGTAGCCATTCTACATTAGGTTATTTCTTTTGTAGTGTTTTTAATCTTTTTTCCATACCTCACGTCTAAACTACCATTTGTGTTATTGAAAAATGCTTCCTCCACCGACTTACCACATCGGTTACGCTGACGGCGCCAGCCCTTGGACACAAAATCTCACTTCAGCAGCTTGGGCCCTCTATTCCCCCTCACACGAATTGCTACACTCTAACGGCATATGTTTGGGTTTAGCAACCAACAACCAAGCTGAATACACTGTCGTCATTAGCCTCCTCTCTGATTCTAGCCATCATCATATTCGTCACCTTAGCGTCTTACTTGACTCCCAACTAGTCGTCCTCCAACTCAACAATGTGTATCGGGTCCACGATCCTTACCTCTTTCACAAATACCTGCAAGTTAGACTTTTATCTTGACATTTTGATTTCATTACATTTACACATATTCCAAGACAATTGAATCAAATCACAGATAACCTAGCTAACATTATACTCAACTGGCATATATCACATCAAGATACCTTTACACACACATAAACCATCAAGAGTCTGTCACAGCATATATAGACTAGACATCATAAATAACATTAAAAAACAAAAATTCTCACACACATGTGAACATCACAAAGACCACAAAATGTATATCCATATATATATATATATAAATCGGTCAACAATGCCATCAAAATGTTTACATACACATAGAATACATCGTATACAAAATCTGCAGGCCAGTGAAGCACCTCGGTACAAAACTGGTGTCACTACACCAAAATGGGCTCACCAACCTATATATAATATACAAAAATACACAAAGAAACACTCATGGTGCCTCTAGAGCACCACCTCCTAGCCCTCCCTTAGGCGGTGGTGCCCCACCCACTATCGGTCCCTCCAGACCTGGAGGTAACCGCCCGGTCATCGCAGCACCTACTACTGCTGCTCACCGAACCACAATCCGCCACATCAGCAGAACTCCCACACACTGCTCTAGGATGCCCTCGTCTTGGATGCGCGACCACATGCCCTCAGGCACTGCCTGTAGCATCGCTTCCAAGCGGCGGCGAATATCCTCAAAATCTCCCCCGGCCTCAGCTGGAGGAGCATGCGATGGCCCTGCACCAGGATCGTTGAAAAAGCATCTCCTAGCCACTCTCTCATCACCATCTGGTCTTGCCTCAATGTCCTTGTGCCGTCGTCTCTCCCCCACCCGCAGCTATCCCCGCAGAGACCTCACTGACCCTTGATGAGCCGACGCTCTCACCAACTCAATCTCACACCCGCGAGGTCCCACATCTGCACATACAAACAAACAAAAGATAGCATCAGCATCCATCTATACATAATAAATAGGTCATACTATCTCAAATATCAACATATCAAACAAATCACAAACATACCTCGGTGGTCAAACACCTCTCCCGAAGGTAACACCATATCTGGATCACCCTGGAAGTCAACCCCAGAGTATGGATACTGCAATATGATCTGCGACATCTGCCGCCACACCTGTGTAGCCTTGGCCATGAAAAAATGGCCACCCTCACCACCACTGTGGCGAATCAAAATCCACGACCATCACATCAGTCACGGCTCTTGTGCACTAGGTGCGCCCAATAGAACTCTAGGGTGCAACATTGACACCCTCTCCAAGAACCATGCCACCAAGATGGACCCAAAGGCAAATTCCCCTGAGTCTGCAACCTGACACCTGTCGAGCTGCCCTACCATCTTGGCATGCAGCATCAATCCCCAGGCAAAGTGCTCTCCCGCCAATGCCCTCCCCATAATCCTCAGCTGACCACCACTGATCCATTGAGTTGCAAGGGACCCATAAACCCTCACAACCATCACTGCTACACAGCAGTGAACCAAAGCATCCATTTCCCTGATACTCACTACGGAGCCTAACATAAAGTCATCTCTCGAACAATACCTAAGCCCAAGGTAGCCAACTACCCGTCCTTGGGTAATATAGGCTCCGTCGATAGGGGAGTTCCCCAAAAAAGGAGCCCAGTCAGAAAGTACACATCCTCCACTGCAATGAAGGCTAGTTGCTCACCTCGTATCATAAAACAATGAAGATCTGGACTCCACATCTGGATCAAGAACTGTAGAAGGTACTCTTGGGCCCGAATCAAGGGGCACTCAAAAAACTTTAGTAGCCCACAAGCTACCAAAGTAGCACGAACCGTCGACTCCTCAATAGTCACGGCCTCCCTCAGTTGTGACCAATCCCGCTCTCACTAATGAATTGGCATCGTCCCAATACTAACCTGCAACCACATAAATCCAGTCCTAAATTAGCCATCTTGAACATAAACACATTAAAATATCCAAAAAAGATGAGTTTTTCACCCGTCAGCGTTGCCTCCAAGGCACGGTTGTTTAAACCCACAGGCACGCACATTGCGCGCCTGTTCACCCCACAAGCGCACACATGCGTGCCTGTTCATCCCACAGGCGCACATGAATGCACACTTGTCCGACATATAGAGGCGCATTCATGCGCCCCTGTCATGTACACAGGCGCGCATCACAGTGCATCTGTCTGCCACACAGCTGTGCACCCATGCGCAGTTGTTTAGCTAACAGGTGTGCATACAATGCACACCCTTTTTTCCCCCTTGGGGCGCACCTGTGTGCAGATTATCGGATAACAGGTGTGCACCCATGCGCGCATATTTCTGGATCACCCGCTCACTGGGGGGGCCACACCCACAAAACTCCCTGTACGACCCTCCGTACAGGCCCTGCCCACAAAAAGAAAACCTAATTCTATGCAAGATGATCAAAACACTAACCTGAAAACTCATTGGTCCTGAATCGACTACCTTGTTCTCCCAGAATCTCTAAATCTCCTCCAAATATCTCTCGTCCAATCACTCTGACAGCAGGCACAAATGAGGTGGCAATGTGGGCCCTACAACTATATATAGTCCTTTTTGCCAAACTTCCAGACCCCATTCCGAGAGCTCCGGGTGTCCATTTTTCGATCCGTCTTCAACCACGGGATCAATACCACGTCCTCTACATCAAGATAGTCCCCAGGCCGCTTTTCATCCTTATCCCCCGGGGAGCCATTTTCTCCATACCTCATCTAGGTATGCATGCTCATGTTCAAAATTATCAAATAAATGCTTGTATGTTCAATTCTCTTCAGATATTGTTCACGTTGGGTATTTGGTTTTCATGTGTGCAAGTACTTGGTCATCATACATCAGCGCAACCCCTTCAATTATATAATCCACACTGGCATGTAATCATTCCCTCTGAATCTCAATTGCATCTCTAGTCACACCCTTTGAAATTTGCCTTTAGGGTCCTCATATCCGGCTCTGCAGTACTACCACCTCCATTTGCATTTTTGGTATTGTCACTCGATAGCACTCTCCCCCACATGAGTTGTCCCATTCATAGACCCCTTGGCACTTTGAAACTCATGTTGTTTTCAACCCTTTAGGAATGGAAGTCCCGATAGTCTTACATCATGTCGCGAATCAGCCACATATTCCTTCTCCTCACTTTTCTAGCCTACCCACTGGACTCCCAGGGCACTTCCTCACAGATTCTTTTGACTGCACTCCCGCGGCATCATCTACCATCCATTTCGCCCATCATCAATCTACCCCTCCTCAGATTGCCCTCCATACATTACCCTACTACAGAAACCCGCCTATGGGGCCTCCACCCTCCACTTGTTTTTTCCAACCAACTTGCGCCATCCCCAAGCCAAACCATCCTACACTGGGGCACTTGTTTTTGTATATGCATTATTAACCCCATGAATTTTTTAATTCTTTTTGTAATTAAGTCGTTATTTCCATCATATTACATAGCTTTTTGTCGTCACCTTTGGCGACCTTCCTGGCAAACGCAACCCATGTCGCCCTTGGTTGGGGTACTCCTTATCATCTACTCCTATTGACATCGTCCATATACTCTGAGTATCCCACAGGCCACCTACCTATGCTCTCTAAGTTTGTTCACTTTGTCTCTCCTCTGGCACAACTTATCCCACGTCTTATTGTCCCCCTGACACTCGACCTAGTTGAAGTTGCGGCCACTTATACTTCGCATATACCCCCAACCAAGGGCAGTCTTGAGTCTCCACACATCTTGACTTCATTCATGTACCTCCTCAGTTCCTAACCTCACCTAGTAGATTTCATGAAGCCCTTTGCTTCTTGGAGTCGCGTCCCCCTTTTTGTCGACATCAGCACAGTTTCCAGAAGGGCAACAGTATCTTGACTCTCATTTTCCCTTCCAATGAGAGGTCTCGGACAGCACTGGGAGAACCATAATAAATCCTTGTTGTCATTGACCCCCATAACATTCAACTTCAACACTTTCTCATGTCATGGTGGGCCTTACTTTGTGACTATTGCAGTTGTTTCTTATATATTTGCCGAAGACCTCTGAACTTGGTTGGGTTATCAATGCCTACAGAATCCATGATACTTATTACAGGTGTCATTGCCTACTATTCAGAGTATGTTCCTCCTCAAAATGGTCCTCTGCCTTTATCACAACCACCCCCGAGGGCGCTGCAGTTGTCTACATCAACACATAGTTTCAGTTCCTATACAACACCCTTCTTATTGAGTTACATGACACGAGCATGGGGCATGCTCGCCTCGTTTGTACACAATTTATTTTACATACCTTACGGAAGGTTGGGTCCTACATGTTCCCTTCTCCCTCCAATGGGTCACTCTTGATACTCTCACTATCACTCTTTCTTACAGCAACACTCTCAGTAGAAGAAACATTGATGAATTTCAGCTATACGTATGCTCCTAACCTCATCCATCAGGGGGCATATGTTATCACTGAAATTTCGTCCACAAATGGTTACAGGAATCCAGCATCTTCAAACAACTATGAGTTCACCCATGGACCAAAATTACCAAAAAAACATTTCCAAAAGGTCCAAAACTATACAACCAGTTATAAAATTAAGGTGCGCTATGACTACACAGGGCGTGCGCGCACATGCGCCATCCAGAAACGCAAGAAAAGCGCACATGTGCACGATGAATGACTGTGGGCGCTAAAAGCCATGCACACCTGAGAACGGCGCATTTATGAGATTGGTCAACCTCCCACCCACTTCTGGTTCATCTTCCAAGTTGATTTGACATCCAAATCTCAGCTGGATCCGACTGGGTGGCTGGTCAAAGACCTAAAAATGCCCTAAACATCCCCTTTTCACACTAAAAGCTGGTTGCACAATACCTCAAAGAGGTGCTATAAAACAAGGCCATGGGTGCACTACATTTTCAAGGAATTCATTTGCAAGGTTATGCTGCTTCTATTCTCTTTGGGAATCCTCTTTTCTCATCAAGAGTATACTAGCATCATTACATTTGGGCAATCCATCTCACCTTTTGAGTGGATTAGCTTAGGATTCTTTCACCATTTCTTTCAAGTTTTCAAAGTTGTAAGAAGAGCTCAAATTGTGGGGGTCCAAGAGCCCTCCCTTGGAGGAATAAGGGACCCAAAGTCCTCTTTCTTCTCGGTGTTTTCTTTTCACTAATACAATCCTTTCCATTGGTGACATGAGTATTATTGGTTTCTTGTTCTTATGTCCTTATGCTCAATAGTTTACTTGTTCTTCCCGTTCTTAGTTTAATTCTTATCTTAGTCTTTTATGTTTCTTTTTCTAACCCTTTCCTTCACTATTGTCTTGCTTAGCTAACCCAACTAAGCTTGTAAGCACCTCTGTTTTTCTCATTTAGGTGACAAAAGAGGCGCAACACTCACCAACTGGTAACTACGGTTAAGAACTCTAGCATGTCTACAGTCTGTCGTATGTCTACCGTCTATCTCCCCCGCCCTTGTTTATCATTGGATCACCAAAAAAAAATGGTTGGCTTGAGTAAAGGCCAACCAACATGACCATTTACATATACATAGGTGAAATCCTTCCTATTGAAACATATGGGCGAAATCAGTGCCATAAACCCTTGATTTGAGGAGATGGGGGAAAAATAATTACCCTAAAACCTTAATTCTAGGATATGCAGGGCAATTCACCCACCATAAAAATTGGATTCTACAAAATCTAGGCGAACTGGAAATTTTGTCATGAAATCGGGAGGGTGAACCATCTTTGCACCGAATTTTCCGATTTTCTCTATGGGACGAATCATT
>SNQJ01S0103183.1:26890-42992 GCA_010110895.2 Picea sitchensis
TACTTCACACACACCTAGGATTTATTTTTCCTAAGGTTTTTATTTGTTTATTAGTCATAATTAGTCATTATCCAGTCTCCTATATTTTAGGAGAGAATATTCCACCTGGAGAATATTCTCTTTCAGTTGACACTTCAGTTTGATTAGTTGAGTTGAGTTTAGATGTTGCATTGGGATCATCACCATGCTAATTCGAACTTGCCTTGGTATCATCGCCAGAGTGGTGCATTAGCCTTGATTCCCTGAGTTAACTCCTCACTACTCTTTGTTCAATCAGTTAACTGAAGACTAGTTGACTAGTTAGCTCAACTAGGTGGCAGTTCACTCTTGTAACTGCTGGTGTGTGTCCAGATCACTCTAGAACACCACTATGGCGACTTCGTTCACCTCAAGTCGAACTCATTGAGTTATACAAAGTATATCATGTGTAAATTATTTATTATTCACAACAGTTAATGAGAATTCTTCCATTCTTTCTCTCCTTCTTCTTCCTTCTCCAATTCTCTCTGCAAATGTGTGTATTATTGTTTAGCTAGATCTATTATGTGTAGTTTCACACATTTACAGAATTTAAATGAATCTTTGTCTCAGGACTGAGGAACCTGTGTATATTAAGATTGTGTTTAATTACAGGATCATGAATTGATTGCAGGTTAAGGAGGAAAACTCTCAGGACAAGGTCTCAACGCATTCATGTAAACTCATAGAAGCATCCCAGCGATCATCAATCACTGTAAAGGATTGATGATCCCCATCTATTCGTAATCGGGGAGAGTTGAGGTTAGACAACTCACACAACCATGGTGGAATGAAGCTTAGGAGGAATAACGTTGAGGATAGGGTGGAATGAATCTCTAAAGAAAAACTTATCAAGGTTTGGACAAAATAACATTACACAATGTTCAAACCTCAAGCGGGCGAGAGCTACAGGAGCCGTCGATTTGCAGAAAGAGTAGATCGTGACCGTAGAACGGTGGAGTCAATTGAAACCTACAAAAACCGTTGGATCTGGGAACTGTAGAGAGGATCGTTCGATCGTGAGGAAAGTGATAAATCAATAACCAATGAATCGTGACTGTCAGATCTGAGAATGCAGAGGAGGATCGTCGGGTCAACGACTGATTAAGTCGTGATCGTCGGATCGGGATGAAGATAGATCTATGAACATGGAGGATTGCGGATATTGGAGGAGGAATTATCAACATCGCAGCTTCAAACTCAACAATAGCATTGGACCGTCGATTAGCAGATCTATTGTGGACGTCGACCCCACTACATGCGTGCATCTTCCATTGCGGAATTTGCCAATGGGTTTAAACAGCGTGCTAGTTGACACTCCACAATCGTCCACATTCGTAGATCTCTTCGCTAGTTTAATCATGACCATCGATCCTTGATAAGGAGGATAGAACACCTCTGTGTTATATTGCAGGTCACGGGGAATGGTCACATGGGGAAAAGGGCCAATAGATGAAGGATTGGAACGAGGTTGTAGCCCTCGGTCACGTGGTTTGGAAGAAGAGGTCCTTCGATCTTGCTGAAGAGAACAATGTTTAATGCTCTGTGTGAAGCCACGCTAGACATGGAATTGATCACGGTCACACTCGTGATCATGTGTAGGGTTGGACTGAAGGGAGCTGTGAAAAAAGACACAGTGACAGAATTTGATCCTGTCAGTGACTGAATTTGGGAAGAATAGATCGGTTCTTGGCATCCCTGTTTCTGGGTTTTTAATGCAGTTTACAACAGTAAAGAGCAAGTTCAATTGAAGAGCATGGGAGGTGCATCAATTTCTGAAAGAATAAATACAACAATTTTTTTCTTTGACTTGTGGATCTTACTATTTAAATTTTCTTTGCTTACAATTTATATTGTAGCACTTTGATTTATGGAGCTTACTATTTACATTTGCTTTTCTTACAATTTATATTGTAGCAATGATTAATTGATTTAAACAATTCCAAACTAAGCCTAAAGTTAATACTAAGTTGTTTGCAATTTATGGTGTTTGCACAGTAACAATACATTTTGTCTCCAACACGGCTGTGAACTACATGTAACTTACACTTAACTTTTTTTAAAGTTATAAACAGAGTGAAATGCATGAAAGGCTAAATGCACTTACACTTTCATTTTTTAAATTTAAATTTGTTAAACAATACATCTGGTCTCCAACACAACTACTTTCTTTTTTTAATTTAAATTTGTTAAACAATACATCTTGTCTCTATGAACTACATGTAATTCACACTTAACATTTTTTTAAGTTATAAACAATGACATTTTTTAAGTTGCAAATAGTGACAGTGAAATGCATGAAAGGCTAAATGCACTTACACTTTCATATTTAAATTTAAACGTGTTAAAGTCGGTGCTCTTGTTCATTTAAAATTTATTTTGCTAAAGTCTCATTTTTTAAGTTAGAAAGAGTGACAATGAAATGCATGAAAGGCTAAATGCACTTACACTTTCATTTTTAAATTTAAACGTGTTAAAGTGAGTGCTCTTCTTCATTTAAAATTTATTTTGCTAATTGTTACACCCCAAAATCTATCAACAACACTTGCACTTCTAAATACTTTGCCAAAATAAAATAATTTAAACTAGTTTTGCTAAACTGTTACACCCCAAAATCTATCAACAACACTTGTACTTCAAAATACTTTGCCAAAATAAAATAATTTTTTAGATGATTTGATGTACCCTACCAAGTATATGTATATGTATGTATCTTTATATTTTCGTTCAAAGATTGCATGGATTTTACATAAGGGGGAGAGCATGCTCATTTAAGGTTAAACTAGGGTTTACATGAAGAGAGAGAGAGCATGCTCATTTAAGGTTCAACTAGGGTTCACCACCTAATGGTCATGGAAGGGTGGGGCGGTCATTAAACTTGGCAACTAAATGTCAATGGGCTATATTCCACATGGTCATATTGAGGGAATGGATACATTAAATGTCAACGCGCTATAGTCCACATGGTCATATTGAAGGAATTGATACACTCATCATTTTGGTCTTGTAGGCATATCAATGTCACTCCCATAGTGATTCGATAATTATCACAAGAGGATGACCCATGCCTTCATGGTCATAAGTGAATTTCAAATAAAGTTCATTCGACTTGATATATTTTCAACATTTAATGGTTGTCTCAATTGTTCATTCCACAACATAAAATTATTTGAGAAGGAACTGAGGATACTTATCTCTATTTCCTCTAGTAATGCATTCTTCATTGGTTTAATTGATAGAGGTGGAGATGAGAGGTTAAACCCTTTTCCTCTGCAAGGGTTACTAGTAGAAGGGGATCTCAGGTTTTGAAAGGCGATGGTTATGGATTTAGATGTGGACTTCCATTTTCAAAGTATCCTTTGGAACACAAGTTAAAATTTGATTTTCCCCTTTTAAAAATCTCGGTTAGCTTTTGGGTTTTGAGAAAAAAAAATGTCATCGCTGATGTAAGGTTTCTATTTGCCAACAATTTTCATTGTAGATGTAGGGTTTCTATCTATCAAAAAATGTCATTGCAGATTGCAAGGTGCTATGCAAAGGTTTTAGGGTTCATCAACTACCTATATTAGGTTTAGTCGTATGTTCAAAGTTGTGGTTTCAGTGTGTTTGTGTTAATTTTTTTTTTCTTTCTTTTTCTTGAAAGATTTCCTAGGTTTTATTACTAGCGGAAACTTGGCTTCTATTCCAATGAAATTGAAATGTTTTTCATTTCATTTTGTTTTTGTTTTAAAGTCGAAGGTCCAACATTTTCCTCATCTTAGTTAAGGTTCTATTGATGGAAGTTTTAGTGTAAATAAGATATTCAATGATTGTTTTCCTCGGCTTAGTTAAGGTTATATTGATGGAAGTTTTACTGTAAACAAGATATTTAATGATTGTTTAATTGACTACTTGCCCATGTTTTATTAATGAATGTTATAAATGTTTGACAAATATTTTTTGGCCTAAAAATATTTTTAGACATACTATATGCTTTGGGTTTTATTAATGAATGTTATAAATGTTTGGCAAATGATTTTTTTTTCCTAAAATTCTTTTTAGACATACTATATGCTTTCAATTATGGTTGTATGTAGTTATAGTTTTATGTGATACCCACTTATTCATGAAAGATATAATAAGACTCCTGGAAATATTGTTGAAACTATATCATATAAAAAGATAAAAAAAGATGGATCATCATACAATAAGATTTCTTGGAATATCATCGAGACTATATCCAATTAAACATAGTATCCTAAAAGTTATTAAGTAATATTATGGAATTTAGGTATTCAAACTATATCAGTCTTATTTAATGACCACGCTACAAGATATTGTTCCATCAAAGTGAATTTTAGTAATTCCACCTTATCTAAAATTAAAATTTGATTGGAGTAATTATGAATAATTTTTAAAAATTCATAGCTTTAAGGGCCTAGAAATGTCAAAGGAAAGGAAATGACTAAATTTTTTAGAGGTGGAAGGTGACACTCAACTTATTAAATGAGAATAAAGTTTTTAAAGGTGGAAGATAGCACAAGGAAAATTAAACAAGTTTTAAAGGTAGCACAAGGAACGACTCCATAATGAAGTAGAGAATACTTCAACGATATTAGAAATCAGATAATGATGGATTAACAATGCAAATTTGAATTGGGGACAATTAAAGATATTATAGAAATGTACAAATTTGAACTCAAGTCAATATAAATAAGATAATGATGGATTGACAAACCGATGTGCAAATTTGAATTGGGGACACATAAATATATCACAAAAATGTACAAATTTGTACTCAAGTGAATCAAGGATTAGCTCAGTTTTGACCTATTTTGATCAGGGGTAAATTGTATTCAAGATGATAATTACTCTGCTCCTTAAACAATTACATGTTGGATGTTAAAAGCGATCAACAAGAACTTCAATTTTGGTCAATCTCAATTCACAAATCCCTAATCTTGACCAACTTCAGTTTAGATTGAAATCAAATCAACTTTTTTGGTGGTGAAGCATCTTTTTATTTAGGATATCATTAATTCTTGCCACTCTCAATTAATAACTTATTGTGATTAAATAGATTAATCAAGGATCTCTCAATCGATTAAACTATCTATCCAAGGAGTTCAAATATGGTAAACTATCTATCCAATGAGTTCCAATATGGTAGGGTTAAATCTCAATAAAATGAAGAAATGGACGACCAAACATTGCTCTAGAAAAAATTCATTTATACATAATAGATGACTCTCACAATAGGCACCAAACACTTATATATTAATCTATACATTAATATGAATCCTACCTTATCATTAATGTTTATTATTAAGTAATTCAATCGTTAATATTAACATATTATAAAGTTTGAACATATTTATTAGATTTCCTACTATTATTAAATTAGTTTCATTGTCTTGTAAATATTTACACTTTTTAGAAAAATACATGGTGAATACATATAAAAAAGACAATTTAAAAGTGTGTTTTGAAAATAAAATAAAAAAGATAGACTTGGTTTTGACTTGAAAATAAAAAAGATAAACTTGGTTTTTACTTTTTATATAGAAGTTTTAAACTTTTTGAATCTAATATACTATTTAAAAGTTTGTTTTGACAATAAAAAAATAAACTAATAGCATCGATAGTAGTGAGGTGTTCTAGAGCTCAGTATTGGGAAGATGTTGAAGTGTTAATGTTGTGTTATGTTATATAATGCAACAATAATAAAAATAAAGTCGGTTTAATTAAAGAAAAAATAACAATAATAAAAATAAAATTAGCTCAATTAAGAAAACCAATTATATGCACCCTATAAAATTTGACATGGAATGGAATAATAAATAAAATATTTACACCTTAAAAATTGGATTCCTATGGATGCTCGACACTCATAAACAACCTACACGATGCTTTTAGAAATTGATTTTTAAATTCTTGTGTATTCTTGATCATAAATTATTTTAATTTGATTTTTTTAATATCTTAACAACAAAACATGAAATAAGCTCTTGGATTATTGTTGATATTAGTAACGATATGAGGGAGCTAACTAGCTTACAACTTTGAAAACTATATTCATCCTTACCTATTATTTATATTATAATTTCATCTTTCCAAATATAATATTTATAATTTATATTATTTATAAAAATATTATAAATACAATATTTTAAAATAATAACAGTTTTTATTTTTTTGGAACATACGCCCATCATTTACTTTTTTTCTTTCCTCTAAAACATTTGTAACCCACTTATACATTTCTCTTTTCTTTGAATATTTTGGATTTATATTAATTAATTAAAAAATTATAAATTTTCTTTTATTTCTCTAGAATAAATATTTAAAGCACTTCTTACATACATTTAGCATTTTAAAAATCCAATAGTAGTCCTATCATGAACAACAGAGTTTACAGTTGCATATCTATATCCTGTGGTGGAGGCAATAGGGGTTGCAGGAACAAGGGCATGAAGCAAGTAGCATCGATTGAAAGTGATCCAACAATCACAAATTTATATCCACCAGTCGCAATAGTAGAACCAAATAAGGCCTTGGATCTGAGACAAATATTTTTTCCATGTTGCACGTCATAAGCTCTTGGATCTGGGCAGTCGGATCTGTGGCACGTGGCGCCTCCTAAGCCCTTGGATCTGGGCCAATGGATCTAAGCGACGTGGCATCTCCTAAGCACTTGGATCTTGACCACACGATCAATGCCACATGGTGCCTCCTAAGCCCTTAGATCTCGGCTACTTGATCAGTGACACATAACACCTACTAAACACTTGGATAGAGGCCACATGATATGTGCCACGTGGTGCGTTCTCAACTCTTGTATCTCTACCACTCAATCAATGCCATGTGGCGTCTCATAAGCACTTGGATCTTGACCATTCGATCAGTGCCACATGGCAATTCCTAAGCCCTTGGATCTTGCCCCATGGCAATTCCTAAGCCCTTGGATCTTGCCCCATGGTGCCTCCTAAGCCCTTTGATCTGGGATACCCTATCTGTGACATGTGGCCCCTCATAAGCCCTTGGATCTCATATGCCTTATTGGTGACACATGGTGCCTCATAAGCCCTTGGATCAAGGCCAATGGATTTGTGCGATGTGGTCTCATAATCCCTTGAATATTGAGCACACAATCAGTGCCACGTGGTGTTTTCTCAGCCCTTGGATCTGGGGGTACCATCTTTTCCACGTGGCATTAATCTTAAGCCCTTGTATCTGGGCCACCCGATTAGCGCCACATGGGGCACTCCATTCCCTTGGATCTAATCCATTCAATCTGTGACACGTGGTGCCTCCTAAGCCCTTGGATATGGGCGACCCGATCAGTCCACCCAATAAGTGCCACATGGCACCTCTGAAGTCATTGGATCTTGGCCACCCGATCACTGCCACGTGGTGTATTTTGAGCCCTTGGATCTTTGCCACACTTTAGTGCCACGTGCCACCTCCTAAGCCCTTGGATTTGGGTTACTCGATCAGTGACATGTGACATCTCGTAAGCCACTGGATCTGGGCCAATGGATCTATGCCACATGGAAAATTTTAAGCCTTTCGATCTTGGCCACCATCAGAGACACATGGCACCTCTTAAGCCCTTGTATCTCTATAACCCGATTAGTGCCATGTGGCACATCTATGACCTTCTGCACCAGCCTCACTACAAACGACAAAGGCTTATTTTCCAGATCTCATGCCTTGCACAAGCAATATGTCATAACAATCTTGTTTCCAAAGTATCCCTTTGGCAATGGCAGCTCAATTTTGTCCTGCCTTATTATTGTGAAGAGGAGTTTTGTTTCTTGGTTCGGTGCCATCTCTAGAGCCTTGATGCGACACCTCCATACGTGGATACATTCATTCTTCTGAACAAATGATGCTATAATAATGGTTGTTTTCCATTGCTATTTTCCAATATGTCCATAAACATGTCATCTCTTATTATATATTTATACACATAAACAATAGCCTATGTTTATTATTACAATTGAAATAATGAAATATTTTGCATGCTTTATTTTTATTATTTTAATTAATCTATGTTTATTATTAATAATAATAATAATAATCTATTTTTAAGGTCACGACCAAGCCAGCACACCAAATTGGTGTATGAGACCCCCTTGTTTATGGGACAAGGGACCCCCCTCCGCCCAGCGATTTGACTGGTAAAGTCTACGAAGGTATACATACCCTACCCCCCTCTGGATTTGAACTAATGAAATAATGAAATATTTTGTAAAGCATTATTTTAATTAAATATATCAATTTTAAATGTTGTTGTCTTATTTTTTTATTTTATAAAGATTGAGAGAAATTGAGCAAAATAAAGAGTTTTTCCAACTTAATTTGGTTTAACAATAACAATAATGAAGTCATATCCTAATGTAAATAAAAGCATTGTCTTTCCCTTTTCAAGGTATTGGTTAGTCATCTGTGTCATGAGTTCATGAACTCAGTGACCATGAACTCATTGACCAATTGACCAAGCAAACATTTGGTTGAATTTCGGTAAACGGCCCCTTTCATTTCCGAGGTTCTTTCAACCTACTTGAGGCGATTCTTGGTAGTTCGTATGATTTAATCTCACGGGGATATAGTTTTGTTCATGCTCAATCAAAGACTAAATGGATCTTATAACCAATCCACACGATTTTCCTTTAATATGTATGTAGAAGGTGATTCATATCTCAAGGGCAACTCTTGAAGGATGTTGTGAAGAGGTTTCAAGGGTGTACAATTGCTAATCAACACCATCCTTCAATATCCATTCATACCTAGAATTTAGAGTAAGTGAATGGAGTGAGAGCAATATTATTGAGAGCATTTGGGGTTTCGTTAACTAAAATTGTACAAGGCACATATAGCACTAGCTAACAGTGTCAAAGTTTATGAGGTTGCACATAGGAATCAAACCCATAATACAATTCTATATAATTTATGCCATAATTTATTAATTGGGTTCGTTAATCTCAACAATTTAGGGAAAACAACATTTACAGTTTTCATTCCCATAAATTAAACCTTTTATTTTATTTTAGAACTCTAATCACACTACCACTATATATACATTCAAGGAGATATGAATATCAATATATATAACCAACAAGATGATTGAATCCTTGCACATAGGCAACACAAAATTTGTGCTTCTTCAATTCTTTTGACCAACCCATCATTTCTCACTCCACAAACCGACAAAATAAATAGTCCTTACACTCAGGAATCATAGAATGCTACAACCATTCAGTTCTATGACCATTAAAAAAAAAATTATGTACATCTCGTGTAGTTTCACCCGACATGACTATATATATGAATTTTTGCAAAGCAAGAATGAAATACTTATCTATTTAAAATTTGTTGTCCAAGAGATTTACCACCCAACCGCAGGCATTGTTGCATATCAATTTTTTAGCAACATGCCACCCCCTAGCTAGGATATCATAGCACAAGGGAGAAATTGACACTCCTCAGAACTTTCTAGGTGATGAATCAACTCAAAACATAATTTAATCCCCTGGGAACAATCTGCTAAGTTCTCAAGAACAACAAATAGCTCTTGGGAACCCCATTGCTTGCCCCACACAACACAAAAAGATAACTCCCTTTTCTGTTACACAATCCCTCATAAGTCTCCCCCTTCTATGCTCTAATGTGTGTGCCCAACAAGGTCCTAGCTGCAATCATGTAACTCATTGATTTCCCAGATTTCCAACTCTACTTCTGGTGGCAAGAACTTATTTTTCTTGACTATTCTTTCACCCGCTATGGTTGGCTCTTTTTGGATGCCTAAAAAATCTCTTTTTTCTCTCCCCTCCTTCCCCCAAAACTCAACTCCTCCTTCTACTCAAATTTCTCCTTTTTTTTGGCAAGCTTTGAGTCCCTCACATGTTCCTAAGACTCATTGTACTCAAACCATACCTCAATAAGTTGATGAGAGGATCCTCTCATCCACCTCTCCCCATGTAGTTCATGTCATCAATCTCATCACATGGGTACTTGCCCATACTCTCATTACTATGGAGGTGACTTCTTCTACCAACATCCTTACATTCATTCAATGACCGACTTTGGGTAAATCAAAGAAAGAAAAGGATAATTTCTCACAAAATAAATTGGCAAGGTGGTTTGGGATCTTTGACATGTAGAACCCCCTTTAGGACCCCTCACTCTTCACCACTCATGGTATCATGGCCCGGTAGGTGCTTGTCCTCAATCAATTGTTTAGATTCTTCATTAACTGAGAATAATATATATATATATATACAATGTTTAAGATGTCCATATTACCATGGCATGGTAATTAAATATCCATCTCGAACGAAAACAACATTGACCATAATTGATTACAAATTAATCAAGAGATCAAAATGGGGACACTACACTATGATTTTGAGATTTAAACAATGGATTTTTTCATTGGTCCATGTTACATATGATTCTTGTGCAAAAAAACCATAGTTTTGAGACCTAAACCAATGATTTTTACCAAAATATATTTTTTGAGTTCATAAGCAACATATAAGGCATTTTCTCCATTTCTAATACTAGGTTCTAAGTAATTTATAGTGATAACAAAGATATATATAAAATACAAAGATTTCATTTATCCCTTGGAATTGTGATCCAAAATGAATTAAGTATATATTTCTTTCTTTCTTGGTTCTATAGAGTGGAAAATCAAAATTATAGATTTAGCGTCCATCTCAAGATAGATCTTCAATTTGGAAATTTGGAGTCTTGAAGTTCTAGGGTCTAATTCAAGATTTAAATAATATTTTTGGGTCCAAAATAATGAAAATGTAGACAAGTCAACTTTTTTAGATGTAGATTTCATCCATAGCTTTCCAAATATGCTTTGTAAATTTGAAATGGAGTTAGGAGGAGAAATCTCTCAACATCAACAAGTTAGTTATTGCTTTATCCATTACAATCCTATGCAAAAGTCACATCATGTTTTGTTACTCACACTTGTGAAACTTTTGGAGGATCCAAAACCCTAACCTTAATTAGAAGGAGGAGATCCAAAACCTTTACCCTAACCACTGAGAGTATAACTCTAGTTAGAAGGCAGAAAAGGAATTTGAAACCCTAACCTTAATTAGAAGGAGGAGATCGAAAACCTTCACCCTAACCACTGAGAGTATAACTCTAGTTAGAAGGCAGAAAAGGAATTTGTTCCTATTGCAGTATTTTTTTAATCAATAAATGAGCAATAATAAAGAGAAGAAGAACAAAGTAGAGTGTACAAGACTGACCATGTCCAAGTTTGTATCAAGCCACAATTAGATTTTCTGGGGAATTGTAAGCTTTGGAGATAGGCGATGCGGGGAGCTCTCGGTAATGGAAGGGAGGCAATTCCAGGGAACCGTGAACCACAGAGTACATCGATGTTTGAAATCGTTTCGGATGGATCTATTTCGTTTCGAGCTATAGAAAAATGCAAACTCCGTTCCGGATTGATCTATTTCAAACTTCGTTCTGGATGGATCTAGTTCGTTTCGAGCTATAGAAAAATGCAAATTGTCGGGTCGTTCTGGATAGATCTATTTCGTTTATGCAAGCTGCGGGGTTTAATTTGACATTAAAATCTTCAAGAATGGCCCGTACAAAGTTTTAAACTAGAAAATTTGCACTTTGAAATGACCATTTCGAATTCTTCAAAGCTGTGTCCAAAGACGCGAAANTATATATAATTATAATTTTGACTATATATAATTATAATATTTTAACTTTATATTAATTGATTTTTAACCAGAAAATCCCATGACTTTTTTTTCCATGAGAAAAAAGTGTTCTTTATATTCAAAAGGATATAAATATTTACAAGACGACTTCTCTTACAGCAGCGTAAATGAAATACAAGGAGAAATCCGCTATAAACTTGTTCATAACCAACAGTGGCCTCACATTCAAGACTAGATCCATCAAGGCACCAAATCTGCTATGGAGAAATCAAGTCATAGATTGATCTTGTAGATGGGTCCTTCATTGTCGTCCTCCCAATAAGAAAAACTAATTTGGCTCGGAGGGAGGAGCAATGCCTTTTTAGAGAGAAGGTCTGCCTCGGAGTTTTCCTCTCGGAAAATATGCTGGAAGGTGAGCTTGCTAAAGAGTAAAGTGGCATCCTTGGTCCTATCTTTCCAGCAATTGAGAGCTGCCACATGGAAGTCTGCCAGTCCATTCAGCCAATCGATTGTGAGCTTGGAGTCACCAAGGAGTAGCAAGGTATCGGTATGGTGACTAGCCAGCACTAGCGAAGTCCAAGCAGCTATTAGTTCCGCCTTTGTGTTAGAACCCTGACCACCGTTCAGCGTCCAGCGAATATTGGTGTGTGTGCTTAAAGTTATTTTTCCCCCAGCTCCACAAAGTGCGCCTCCTTGTTGTGAGGCCCCATCGAACCAGGCCACCACCCTATCAACTGGAATTTGAAATGGTTGTCGATCCGAAGGCTTTGGCTGTATTATCTTGCCAAGATTGGCTGCCTCTGTCAGAATGTGAGATGTGATAAAGTGGAAGGACGGCTTCTTGTCATTGAAAATAGCCGCATTTCTAGACAGCCAAATGAGCCAGCACAGGTGTGACGGAAGCAAAACAAGAGATCTGTTATGCTGGATCCAATTTTGAAAGCATGCTTTGACATCATTACCAACCCAAAATGTGGAAATATTTAGAGCAGATGTGATATAGGTCCAAATCGAACAGGTGAATGAGCACTGTACAAAAACATGCAACGTTCATTCCATATCCCTGGCACAAAGAGCACAGCGATTCGGGCCCTCCCATCCGCGCTTTTGTAAATTGTCCCATAGCAGAAGCTTATTTTCGAGCAGGAGCCAAGTAAATAATTTGTGTTTTAGTGGGCCATGTTCTCGCCATATCCTCTGTCTCCAATTTGGAATTACTGTCCTCCAGTTTTGTGCTGCCAGAGCAAGGTATACATTCTTTGTTGATAGTAATCCCGACCTGTCGCCCCCGATCCAGATTAGGGAGTCTTCCTGTGGATGCAGTCACACGCCGGAAGCTTTGAGTTGATGTGTGAAATCGTCCCATTATGTCCTGTGTATCGGATCGAGCTGCAGTTCAAGTCCGCTCAGCCAAGAGTCACTTAGAGGGCCGGTTGAAGTCGGACGGTGGAATTGTTGAAGGAAATGGAGACTTTTTTCATGTAGAAGGGCGCGCAGCGATGAAGAGAGGCTCGCTTTACTGCCCAGACCCAAAATACAATCATGACCAACTTCAATCAGATGCCCCTCCCCTGGATACCATGAAAGCCCCTTTAATATAATTGGGAGGGTAGAAGAAAAAAATTTCCAGATCGGCGAACCTGTAGGTGGATGAATTTCAGCGTGTTTGATCCAAATATGCACTGGGAGATGATGTAGATACTTAGCTGTGATGACTGTATTCCAGAGTCCTGGACAGGTTAAAATGCACCAAAAAGTATTGGTCGAAAGAGCTTTGTGAAAGAGGGGCAGGTTTTTTAGGCCCCAACCCCCCATCGATTTCGGTTTAGAGAGCTCCTCCCATTTGCTGAGATGAAAGCATCTAGTCTTGTTGCAGCCAGCCCAAAGAAAAGAAAAAGAGAGTTGACGGAGCGACTTCAATACGGTGGCTGGAATATGTGCTAAAGCCATCCAAAAGACCGGAAGGCTTTCTAGCACCGCTTTAATCAGAATAAATCTTCCTCCTATCGAGAGAAACCTGTGTTTCCAGTTGAGAATTTTCCTTTCAAATCTGTCCAAAAGCCAAGCCCAATCTTTTATGGTGTATCTGGAGGATTTTAAGTGAAAGCCTAAATAGGTAAAGCCCTCCTCAAGCTCAAGGAAATCAATTCCAAAGAGTGCTCTTAAGTCGCGTTTTAAAGGCTCATGCGCGAATGAATACAAGAAGGAGGATTTAGATGCATTGATTCCTAAACCAGAGACTTCACAAAAAGTTGTTAGGATCGAATGAATGATGGACCACTCAGCAAAATCTGCAGTTGTCAAGATCAAAACGTCATCAGCAAAAAGGATATGAAGAATATGAGTCAGCCCTGCCACTTTGACTCCTTGCAAGAGACCCTCTGCTTGTTTGTTCTTTAGTAAGATGCTGAGACCTTCCAGGATCAGAATAAAAAGAAGGGGGAGAGTGAGCAGCCCTGTCGGAGGCCTCTTTCGCAATGAAAGGCCTTTGTAGCTTCGCCATTGATTAAAATAGCCAGGGTTGCCGAGGAGATACAGCCCATTATCCAATTTGTTGTAATAGTGTCGAATCCACTCTGGATAAGAATGAGGTGCAAGAAATTCCAATTTATGCAATCAAAAGCCTTTTTGAGATCCACCTTTAGGAGAATGGCTTGTAACTTTTTTGTTTTGATACTGTGGATGCATTCTTGAGCCACTCCAACAGCATCAAGAATTTGTCTTCCTTTGAGAAAGCCGAGCTGTTCTTCGGAAAGTGCCCGAGAGAGAAATGGTCGGATTCTAACAGCAATGAGTTTTGAGATTATTTTGTAACATAAATTGCAAAGTGAAATGGTACAGAAGTCATTAAAATGCTTGGGGAAGTTTGACTTAGGTATCAAAACAACAAAGGTTTTATTTAAAAAGGAGCTAACAGTCCCTCTTGTTCTCGAGTCTTCTATGACATCCAGTGATTCATTAGGTCGAAGAAATGGAGGAAGAGTTCAACCGACCAGCCGTCCGGACCTGGGCTTTTCTCTCTTTTAAAGCTTTTGATAACCGCGAGGAGTTCCTCCTTAGAACATGGTGCATGTATTAGATTTGCCTCCTCGGGAGAGATCATTCTTGGGAAAACACTGGCTGTTGTAGACTGCGCAGCAAGTGAAGGAGCTGGAGATGCTTTGTAGAAGGTTTTAAAATAAGTGTATGCTGCCGACTTGATCTCATCCTGAGACTGGTATATGGATCCAGATGTATCTTCGATCTCCCAAATTTGTTTTTTTGCTCTACGGGAGCAGGCCACTCTGTGAAAGTAGCTGGTATTCTTGTCACCCCCAGCCAACCAGAGCATCCTGCTCTTGATTCGCCATCTCTCCTCCTCGTCCCGTAGCAGATTGTTTCTTGCGGTCTCAAGGCTTCGGATCCTGTGTGCTGTCTCCACGCTGCTAGGGAGTTGTAACTGATGTAATAGTAGATACTCCAGCTCTGATTCTATGCTGTTAAGTTCGGCATGTTCCCTATCCTTTTTCTCTTTGACCCAATGTATCGAGAGCGATTTTAATGAGTTCAGCTTACGGAATAAATTCCCTTGTGCATCTCCTGGAGTGAAAATCCCATGACTTATAAACGATTTGATTGTTAACTTAATTCGATTTTAACCGCAGGGCAATGAAAATATATCATAAAAGCGTGGGTCATGGGAATTATTAAAAAAAAAAATAGTGCCACATTATTGCAGTATTGAATGCGCTGTCACTGAAAATTAATGTGGAAAACAATAAAATAATACTACAGACGTCTATTGTCGGCGCTTTAGGTGCATGCATGTGGCTTACAGGTTTGCCAACGCTCCTTCTGGGCAGTGGGGAGGATGCATTTTCTGGGGAATTCTAAGCTTTGGAGATAGGCGATGCGGGGAGCTCTCAGTAATGGAAGGGAGGCAAATCCAGGGAACCGTGAACCACAGAGTACATCGATGTTTGAAATCGTTTCGGATGGATCTATTTCGTTTCGAGCTATAGAAAAATGCAAACTTCGTTCCGGATGGATCTATTTCAAACTTCGTTCCGGATGGATCTATTTCGTTTATGCAAGCTGCGGGGTTTAATTTGACATTAAAATCTTCAAGAATGGCCCGTACAAAGTTTTAAACTAGAAAATTTGCACTTTGAAATGACCATTTCGAATTCTTCAAAGCTGTGTCCAAAGACGCGAAATTTGTCACGACCGAGAGTTAATCTGGCGAGATTTTAGCATAAAAATGGTCTAGAATGATAAATTTGTATGTTGGAAGCGAGTTTGGCCGAACAAGCTCGAAAACCGGTTGAAGATCTCTGTAAATGGTAAAAGAATGTTGCATTTATTTACAATAGTGTGGAGGTGTGTTGTGATTCTGTTGTTTCGGAATACAGTAGAAAAGA